>CABHPP010118986.1:0-19049 GCA_902168425.1 Peromyscus attwateri | reverse complement strand
ATCACCTGTGGTGATGGTGGAGGAAAGGACAGACCAAAAAAACAAACAAACAAACAAACAAACAAAACAAAACACCTGTGTTCAGCTCACACCTTGCCCAGACGGGAAGGTGAGGCAGGAAGAACAGAAGCTCCGGACCAGCCAGAGCAGTGTAGTCAGAACTCATCGTAACAAAATAAAGGACCAGAATTCGGCAGAGCTGGAGCACTTGCCTCGTATTCTAGGGTTCGAATCCTAGCACTATGGGGGAGAAAAAAGTTAAGGAGGGGGAAAGGCAGTGAGAAGAGCTCCACAGCGCTGGGAAGGGGATGACTAGAGTTTAGAGCCACCAAAGCAGAGAGGGCTTTTTTGGCCGTGACCCTAGGGTGGGGGTAGGGGGTAAAGGGGTGCTGCAGCCAGAGGAGTATTTTCTCAAGATGCTCACAGATCCTATGCAAACCAAGGCAAAGAAACCCAGGGGAACTAAATGGCTAGAATGTGAGCAGAACCATGAGAAAGGAAAATACAGGAACCCAGGGTCCAACAAAATCTGAGAACACTTTACATTCCACAAGATTTTATACGCAACCGAAGGGACCCAGGAGACACCTGGGAAACTACCACTGGAAAAGGAGCGTGCAAATAAGCGTGACGGAAACAACCTGACCGGCTCCAGCTCACGAGATGGCTCCTCCAGTATGACCACGTGCAAGAAGCTAAAGAAATCCTACAGAGGGCAGCATCGTCGGAGCCTCTAGAGTATCCAATATTTGACCAAAAATTACTAGACAGATCAAGAAACAGAACCAATAGAAGACAAAGCAACAGTACAAACAACTTCAGGGCCTGCAGAGAGAGGGCTGAACAGATGAAGGAGTGCTTGCTGCTCTCGCAGAGGGCTGCTTTGGTTCCCAGCACACAGGCTGGTTGGCTCACAACTGCCTGCAACTCCAGCTCCAGGAGATTCAACATCTTCTCCTGGTCTCTGAGGGCATCCACACACGAATGCACAGATACACAGAAATAGACATAAATGAAAATAAATCCTTTTTAAAAAGAAAGGAAATAAATTCACTGGTGATCCGGATACTAAAAGTCACCAGGTGTAAACATTATTAATCACAGTTAGAGATGATACTGATTAAAATTCCAAACACAAAGGAAAACTTCCTGAGGACCTACATTACCCTGATTAATCAAATGAACAGGTAAAAGTGACAACTCTTGGAGTACCTGTCAATCAACAGAGCTCACTCACCAGCATCCATCCCCTGCTTAATGGAGACAATAATGTCTCTCATAGTGTCACTGCAATTAAATGTCTTCCATGTAGCTGCCCTACAGTAACTATCAACCAGCCTTAAGTCACCTATGATTGCCAATGAACATGACATCAGAATCATCCTGCTCCAGGATCAAGTTGGAGTCTACTTTGCTAGCAATGCAGCAGAATCACACTGTTATCACATCTAAAAAAAGGACCAAGTGGGAAGAATCAGGTCTATTTTTGTTATGTTATGTTTTCAATCACCAGCAATATATTCTGAGTCTACCAATGCATTTCAGAAAAGATATTTTAAAAACAGAAAAGTGTTTACTGGTGCGTACCCTGCCTCCTTTCTCTTTAAAATGGCAGCTCATGGGGATACGCATAAGATGGTAGCTGGGCTTCTTTTGGCTGACAGGCACTCCGCCTCATCCTCCCAGGTCTTGAGTTCAGTACACTCTGGATATCCACTCAAGAAGTCTTTCTAGTGGCTTGGGAAGGCTGGTAGAAAGCTAAACCTCCAATGCAAAGGGAAATGTGAGTCTGCATCTGCTTTGCAGGATGTCTGAGCACCTGTAAGTCAGATGCAATTATAAAACGTTTCACAGAACATCCACAGCTCTCCAGCGTTGTCTTCAGACTGAATGGAACAGCTGCCATGGGCCACAGCAGCAACAGCTCCCGAATTGGAGAAAGCAGAAAAGTGATCTGATGGGGCCAGGAAAGGCAGGGCTACTTGCATCATTCTTGAGACAAATATTCAGAAAACAACAATTGTTCTTTTCAGAGTCAAGGGGTGACTGCTACGGAGGAAATACAGCCTCCAACATGTCCCTTCTACTTGCTGGATCTTAGAAGTTCCCCAGAGCTACATTTTCTATCAGTGTTGATGTAAGGATCAATCAATTGGGCTCGAGACCCAAATACAAAAATACAAAAATACAAAAAAAAAAAAAAAAAAAATAAAAAAACTATAAAATTAGCACTGAACTCTTTCCACTTCTCAGAACATGGTCATACAGCATGACCTGAGTAGCCAGGAGGACTGGGAAGGACCCTGGAGATGGGAATCTATAGATGGGAAATGATGGGAGGAGAGGGTGGATGCACAAGGCTGCCCAGCTTGTCATCAGGCAGAGGACCTGCAGCTGAAGGAGTAAGGTGGCCACTGGGTAGGGAAGGTGATCGAGGGTAAGGGACTCGATGCAAAGTGGTGAGGAAGGTAGAAAACACAGCCCCGGGCATTCTGAGCAGACAGACAAACCCTTTGTTAACAGGAGGGCAAGAGAATGCCTGAGGTGCCCGCAGGGGTGCTGTTTGCATGGTTGCTGTCCCTGTCTGAAGAGACAGTGCCTGGGGTGCCCGCAGGGGTGCTGTTTGCATGGTTGCTGTCCCTGTCTGAAGAGACAGTGCCTGGGCTGCCCATAGGGGTGCTGTTTGCATGGTTGTTGTCCCTGCAGGTAGAACTGAGACAATAGACTAAAAATTAAACTAGGTAAAAGATAAGCAAGAGACGGTCAGAGGGATACACTTGTATGGTAAGGTCAGCTCACATCAAAATGTCTGTACATCTTTTAAAAAATTAATTCCACTTTCAATCTCTTTCTCCAATGGAGCACTTGGCAGAGAAAAATCCCTACAAACCACTCAACGTTAATAGTGCATTCACTTTTGACAAACTAAGGAATACATAACACAGTGCGGATTTTAACTTTATCATCAATGCATAAACTCTACATATATATAAAACGCAAAAATACATACATGCAATTTTTCATGGCAATAACAAGTACAAGGATGGGAAGACCACAGTTTTGAATTACCCAGGCCTATATTTGAATCAAGTGCTCACCATAATACAGTCATAGTGCGGCCTGCATACCTTCAAGCACGGGGGCTTCCGTGCTCAGAAACTTAGAAGCCTCTTTCATCTCACCTTCACAAGAGCCTCTCGAGTAAGAAGTTCAAAACTACACAAGTCTGTAAAGAAAGATGTAGGCTGAGGACCTAAACCTGAGTGTGACCGTGAAGTCAAAGGATTTTACATTCAAACTTCAAAGCCAAGCTCTATGGTCTGCTACTCCCTCTAAGCTCTGGGTCTTCATAATGCCTTCACATAGTTTTGTTATAAGTTTTTAACAGGATGCACACTACCCATACCATAAAGGCACTATGACTAATTGCTAGCTTATTTCTCAACAGGCAGGATCCATTCAAGGACCAAAGCCTTTGCCTATCACCAACTTTGTATCCAGTTCCGAGTATCTAGCATGTAGTATGTGATCAGTAAATATTTTTTGTCTCAACTCACTCTGGTTAATGTTTAGACCAATTGCTGTATCCGCCTGGATTGGCTTCATCCTAAACCCTTAGTCATGAAGCCCATCAATGTCACTCCAGATGTCAGGGATAAAGTGCATCCTATGCAATATGTTCTGCCACCTGCTTAGTTCAGAGGCCAGCAAAGGCCAAGGTGGGCCATCACTGTTTCTAGTGATTAAGTTTTACTGGAGCACACCCATATCCGCATGTTTACATACCACCTGAGCCACTACTGAATTTAGATGGCAGAGCAGAGCACTAGCAGCAAGGACCAGGAGGTCTAAAAGTATGAATATATTTGCTATCTGACCCTTTACAGAAATATTCAATGACCTCACTGTTCACTGGATCCACTCGGTGAGTCAACAACCATAAAGTCCTTACTACGCACCAGCTACTGCCTTTGGGCTTTGGGCTTATCATGAAGAACAAACTAAGGACAGCCCTACTCCCTGCGCAGCCCAGCAAGCTAAACCAACAAACACCCAAGCAGCCGGGACACTGAAGCAGAGAATATTACAAAATGAGACAAGCACTAATGGAAAAGAGAATGTTCTCTATACGAGGGTAACCACTGTGCACAGTGAGCAGGAGTACCTTCTTGCATTGGCTGAACAATGGATTTCTCCAGGAAGATGAAATTGAACCCTGGCATGAATCACTCAGGACGGAGAAGAGAGGCGGCAGCCATCTGCGAGACAAGTTCAGGCCAGCAGAGGGTCCACCGTGAACCTAGCTCTGAGGAAGAAAGGCACTAATATCCTCAGAGGAGCAGAAGCCAGAGCATATGAGCCACAGCGCAGCACTGATGAACATTCGGAGGAGGCAGAGGTCCCACCACAGAGTACCTTGCAAGTTAATCTTACAACATGAACGCACATTTTTAGATTTCTAAAGTACATGGTTATTATAAAAACAATTTTACAAGCTTATATTTCAGATTCACATGGGTGGCCCCCTCCACATCAGCCTCTGACTGTGTAGGTGAAGTGCATAAGGGATAGATAAGGAGGAGTGTAGATGTAACTGACCGCCTTATTAAATAAGAAACACAGAGCCAATGTAAAGGTGAAAGCCCAAGAGGTCAGAGCTAGAAGCCTTACCCGCTTTCCGCCAGCTAGCTTCTCCCGCCAAGAGACCTCTCCGAAAAAAAGGGGAGGTATTTCCTGTGCGTTCGTCTTATAAAGAGTTCTGGTTCCTCCTTCTCATTGGTTATAAACCCAATTACGTGGCTGTCTCGTCACTGCCTCTCTGTCCAGACCTCCAGGTCTTCTATGGTTGGTATTGAGATTAAGGGCGTGTGTCTCCAATGCTAGCTGTATCCTTGAACACACAGAGATCTACCTAGCTCTGCTTACCAAGTGCTGGGATTAAAGGCGTGCACCACCACCGCCCTGGCTTTCGCTATGGCTTGCTAATAGCTCTGACCCCTAGGCAACTTTATTTATTAACATACAAATAAAATCACATTTCAGTACAAATAGAATACCACTATATCTCCCCTCTTCTAATTTAATAAAAAGAAAAAAAAAAAGGAAAGGCTAGCTCAGTCGGTAGAGCATGAGACTCTTAATCTCAGGGTCGTGGGTTCGTGCCCCACGTTGGGCGCCAAATGTAGATGTAACCGACCGCCTTATTAAATAAGAAACACAGAGCCAATGTAAAGGTGAAAGCCCAAGAGGTCAGAGCCAGAGAGGAGATACTTGGTTTGCTGTTCCCCACAGCTCAGGGAATGTAAGGAGGAGAGTGCAAATCGGACCTGTGCTACCCCATCTTCCAGGGTTGTAAAAACACCACCAAAAGGGACTCCGCTCCGCCTCTAATCACATCCGCTGCTCCGGAGAAGGACCTGCTCTTCCACAGTATCTGAACCTTCTAAGCACAATGATGACCAGTTACCACGCCACAGCTAGGACCAACAAAGCATTCAGCTTCTCAAACAAATCAAATACCGTAAAGGAGACCGTTCTTCCCCAGCTCCAGACTGGTCCATCTTTATCACACACAGACTCATAAAGCTTTCCCTAACCAACAAAACACAGCAACTAATCTGCATAATGTGATGTTTCTTTCCAGTGGTACCTGAAGAAGGGTAAGAAGACATGAGGGGATGGTGTTTTAAAAGGAAATGGAGTTTTGTTAAAAAATAAACTCATTTTTATGTTACAAATAAAAAGTATTTACTGCTTTATACCAGAGTCAATATTTTTTCAAAAACATAAAATAGTAACAGTATTTTAAAAAAAAAACTGTTCTAGAGCTGGGCATGGTAACATATGCCTTAAATCCCAGCCCTTAGGAGGTAGAGGCAGACAGATTTTTATAAGTTCAAAGCTACCATCGTCTACATAGTGAGCTCTAGAACAGCTGTGGTTATACAGTGAGACCCTATCTCAAAATACACAATTGTCCTAAGCACCTCAGTCATGTGAACACACTCACTCCACAACTACTTGACAAAACTGACATTCAGACACAGGGTAGGTATGTTTTATCACCTTGGCATGGCCCCTCCCTCTCAGTGATGACACCCTGGTTTAGTGCACCATAGAATGCTTTGCTGAAAGGTGGAACCTCTCTCCAACTCCTGAGTACATTGTCTGTGGAATGTCTTATCCTCACAAATTTAATTTCTCATTGCCACAGAAAATATAACAAAAACACCTAAGAGTTGTGTTGCTAGGAAAACCCGATGACCAATAAACCCTTAGCACACGATATTTGCTTCCTTGGATACACACAGTGTTGAGGCAGGAGTGACAGCAGCAAGCATCTCTTGAGATCGCCTCTATGTAAGGCTGGCATTCTACCCTAGTAATCTCATTTGCCCTCACGAATTGCTATTGGTACGAATTCTAATACACACAGAATGAGTTCAGGAAGGCCAAACATCTTCACTCCAAAGCTCCAGTCCTGATTATTCCACACACTGTCTAGAGGTCAAGCGTTGCCTCTGTATAGTTGAGATCATGGAGACTGTGACTATAAAATACTTCATTTGCATAAAACTTTCTTCATCTGACTGACCTAGGACCTCTGGTGGCCAATGGAGAAGGCTCCCTGAACATTCTAATCCTACTGGTCCAGCTCTAAGAAGAGAGGAAGGACCCCAGGCACAGTGGTAGACACGTATAATATCAACACTTAAAAGCCAAGGCAGGAGTATCACGAGTTATAGGCTGGCCTGGACTGGATATGAAACTCTGAGGAGGATGGAGAGAGGAAAGCAGGGGAGAGGGCAGGGAGGAAGAGCAGGGCCAACAAGATGGCTCAGCAGGTAAAGGCACTTACTGCCCAAGGCAGGTGGCCTGAGTTCAGTCCCAGAAACCCACATAAACACTGAAGGAAGAATCGTCTCCATGAGTGTGCTGAGGACACGCACTTCTCTTAACAGGAAGCACCTGGGGAGCACCTTCTGTGCAAAGGGCTGATTCACAGCCTCAGACTATGACTGACAGCAGTAGATGCTCAACCAATTGTGCCTGAATTTAACTGGATTGCTTATGAGTCCAGACAAGGCTTGTGTAAGCCCGCGCTGGGTTCCCGTGCTGCCCCCAGTGTCTTCAGACAGTACCACAAAGGTCAATCCAGCATGGCCTTCTCTAAATCACCACCAACAAAGGGGAATAACTGTCCAGAAACACCATCTCCAAAGTTTGGATATTTAAAATATAAAATATTTAGTACATCAAACCACATAAAAACAGACAATTGTAGTTCAGACTTTGACTAATGAAGAGTGCTAAGACCTAGACAGGGAATCTGACTCAAAAGAAAAAGACCTACAGAGAGTTAGGAGATATGGAGCCAAAGGGAATATCGACATGGCACTAGCCAAGCCCACATTCCTCTGGGCCTCAGCTTTTTCCTCTCTGCAAAACAGGCAGGTTAGCCTAGTGTCAATTCTGTTGCTGTGATAAAACACCCTGGGGGGGGGGAGCAACTTAGGGGAGAAAGGGTTTAAGCAACTTCCAATTCCAGATTACAGTCTATCATTGGGGAACGTCAAGTCCTTGAAGCAGCTGGGCAGTATCACATCCACGTCAAGGGCAGAGAGAATATAAATGCACTTAGCCCCCTCTCTACACTCACACAGGCCAGGACCTAAACCTGGGAATGGTACCAGCCATTGTGCTGGCCTTTCTTACATCAGTTAATGCAATGGAGGCAATCACCCACAGCATGCCCACAAGCCAACGGGATCTAGAAAATTCCTCATTGGCATTCTCTTCCCAGTGACTGATTCCAGAGTGTGTCAAGTTGATCATTTAAAACTCACCAGCGCCGGGCAGTGGTGGCGCACGCCTTTAATCCCAGCACTCGGGAGGCAGAGGCAGGCAGATCTCTGTGAGTTCGAGGCCAGCCTCACTTGAGGCTACCAAGTGAGTTCCAGGACAGGCACAAAGCTACACAGAGAAACCCTGTCTCGAAAAACCAAAAAAAATAAAAAAATAAAAAAATAAAACTCACCAGCATGTACTCATTTATAAGTGGATATTAGCTGTAAAGTAAAGCATAATCATGCTACTGTCTGCAGACTCTGAGAGGCTAAGTAACAAGGGGGGCTTAAGGGAGGAAGCAAGGATCTCCCTGGGAAGAGGAAACAGAATCAATTTCAGGGTGAACTGGGGGTGGGTGGGGGTGGGAACAGAAGGGATCAAGTGAGGGGGTTGGAGGGAGAAAATACTGGGAGAGACAACTGGAACTGACGAGCATTCTGGGGGTGAGGTAGAAACCTAGTGCAATGGAAACTCCCTGGAATCTACAAGGGTGACCCTAGCAAAGACTCCTAGAAATGGGGGACACAGAGCCTGAACCGGCCATCTTCTGTAACCAGGCAAGGCCTCAAGTGGAGGGACTGGGAGACCAACCCAGGCACAAAACCTTCGACCTACAGTCTGTCCTGCCTGCTGAGTGTTCTGGGACCAGAGCATAGCAGAGTCCTCGCCAGAGAGACCAGAGAGACTTCATCCAGCAACTGACAGGAGCAGACGCAGAGTCCCACAGCCAAATATTAAGCAGAGCTCAGGGAGTCCTGCAGAGGATGGAGAGCAAGGACTGGAGCCAGAGGGGTCAAGGACACCACAAGAACATGGCCCACAGAGTCAAGTGGACTCAAGTGGGCTCTCGGAGGTCAGGGAGCCTGTATGGGGCTGACCTAAGTTCTCTACATGTATGTTGTGGTTGTGTAACTTGGTGTTCTTGTGGGGTTCCGAACAGTGGGACCGGGGGTGTCTCTGACTCTTTTGCCTGCCTTTGGGACCCTTTCCCTCCTACTGGGCTGCCTCATCCAGCCTTGATGTGAGAATTATGTGCCTTAATGTAGTTTGTTACGCCTAATTTGTGTGATGTCCCTGGGAGGCCTTCTCTTTTCTGAGAGAAGATGGAGGAGGTGTGGATCTCAAGCAAGGGGAGGTTGCAGGGCGAGATGGGAGGTAGGGAGGGGAAGGAAGGGGAAATTGCAGTCAGAATGTAATATATGAGAGAATAGATTTTTTTTTTTTAAAGGAAGAAAAAAAACTTCGTCACAGAGTGAGTTCCCCAAATCCATTGCGGCTTCCCCATTCAGAAATGTGACTGACTTTAGGGCTGCAGACACCACCAGACTCTCCAGTGGCCCGTACACTTAAAAGAGAAAAAGCTCCAGGTAAAAGTTTATCAAGCTAGCCCCAAACAGGAGGATTTTAACACTGGGAAGGAAGGCCTTAAACCAAACCCCACTGAAACACTAACCACACCTTCAGCTGGCAAAAGTTCCCAGGATGCCAAACCTGGTTATTCTCAATCATTCAGGAAGCCAACCATTCTGAGCCTCTAAATCAGCAGTTCTCAACCTGTGGGTCTTGACCCCTTTGCGGGGTCAAATGACCCTTTCACAGAGGTCACCTAAGACCATCAGAAAACACAGATATTTACATTACGATTCATAACACTAGCAAAATTACAGTTATGAAGGAGCAATGAAATAATTTCATGGTTGGGGGTCACCACACCATGAAGAACATTAAAGGGTCGCAGCATTAGGAAGGTTGAGAACCACTACTCTAAATGCTTTTAAAATATTATTGTAATTGTGAAAAAATAAGAGAGAGAAGGAACAATTATGGACAGCAACTCCAACCTCCCTCCAGTAGTCCACCGAGGAGCAGCACATGGGTGTCTGATGAGTTAACTGTCTACCGGGCCATGCTGACATGTGACCACCCTCGGTTCTGCTGTCCTTAAATGTTCAGTAGGACTTGGGTGTATTTACTGGGAAAAGTGTGTAAAAATTATCACACAGCCACAAGTTTAAAAAAAAAAAAAAAAGACTGGAAAATCTGCCGAGTGGAGTTCCTGGATCCTGCCAGCTGAGACACTTTTGCTGTGGTGACGGAGAATGAGCCACAGTCCTCTGAAACAAGTGTATGGTGCTTTTCCTCTGGTGCCCATAGATGACATGCTTAGTGGGGCTTCCCCAACCACGTGCTTTTGAGTCGTTGAATGCAACACTGTAGCTAGTGGTTTGGACCGGACCAGAAAACACTTCCAAAGCAAAGCTGTTGGCCTTGTTATAACCTGCAGCTGCCCTGTTTTAATTTTTTCTGAAGAATTAGTTGGGCAAAAGGTTTGGCTCGGTGGGAGATTGCTGGCCTAGCATGTGCCAGGAATTAAGTTCTATGTCCAGCAACATCAAAAAATTTAAAATAAAAAAATAAAGTATTAATTGAAGTAGTGTGACTTCACACTACTTCATACACTCACACAGACATAGTCACAGTGGATTAAATATTTTTAAGTACGCTCTAATTACCAAGTCTTCCCTGAACTTTGCCCAATAGTCTTCAACCATCAAAAGAATTTCCAACATTAACATGGAAACAAAACAATATGATTTCCAAACTTTGCCTATTTTCTAATGGCTTTCTAATAAGTTCAATTGTTCAGTTTCCACAAACCACAAAACCAATAAAACAGATTTATAGACCAATCACACACCACATGACCCAAGGCTTGCACAGCACTTACACTCCCCGCACTGAAATACCAAGGCTCATGTCACAGGCTACAAATCAGGCACCTAGCCAGTATGTCCCCCAACGGAAACTAAGTCCCCACCCTCTGTTCCTGGTCTTCTAAGTGCCATCAAGCTCTGCATCACAAATCATCAAGAGCCATAAGCTGCCCTCAGCATTCACCTCCTGCATGGCTCATCCACTCCTGGCCACCTTCCACTTAGGTTATACTTAAGAATGTAAGTATTTGCCCAGGTCTTTCAAATAATAGGCACTCAATGGATCCTGGTGAATCAGCCAGTTAAGGTGTTTACACGACACACTCCTGGGGGAATTGCTGAACCAGAAAATGTTGGTGCCACAGCCTGTGATGCCAGCTCTTAAGAGGCTGAGGTGAGAGGATGATAAGGTGAGTTCCAGGCTAGCATTGGCTACACACAAGCCCCTGTCTCAAGAAGAAAAACAAGGAAATAAAACAAACTATAACTATCACCTTCATGCTACCATCTCCAGCTTCCTGTACCTACCTTTACCCCAGGCCCACCATATTAGCCAAGTGTCGTGTTCCCTTAGCACACCAGCACCCCAAAGCTAACACATTGAAAACTGGGTGCATCTCTGCTACCTCCTAAAGCTGCTCATCTGCCCACACAGCCTGTCAATGGCATGACCACCATCCAGATGCCAAATCACAAATCTTGGAGTCCCTGGTAAGTCTCACTTCCCTTACCGCTCACACCCAGCCAATCACCCTGTCTGGCCATCTTCCTACTACATCCTGAGTAAGCCACTCCTGCCTGATCTGCAATGCCACCAATCTGCACGTCTACGCCATTATGTTCTACTATCCAAACAATTTCCTAGCCAGTCATTTGTTAACTATTCCTGACCAAAGAGACTATCGTGTGCTCTTACCCCAAGCATGAATATTAACAAGTAGTGGGCTTTCTTGTGGTATGGCCAAGCCAGAAAGGATTTATAACTACTTACAACTGACGTGAGGAAAGAGCCTCCTTGTACTCGCAAAGTGCTCAACTAGACGGTAGCACATAATAACAATAAACCACTGTGAGTTAATGCCACAAAAATTAAACAGGGCAAAGGGAGGTTTTTCAACTCTGTGCCCACCAGGCTCCCACTGAGAGCACCAACCCAAAGCCACACAGATGGCAACGCTGAAGTCCCCTCAGGGGTCACAAAACAAAAAGGGGGAGGGGCTTGTAGGAAAGGGAGGGTGACGGGGATGGGAGAAAAAGGGGGGAGCTGAGAGCAATCAGAATGCACTGGATACACGTATAAAATTGTCAAAGAAAAAATCCAATTAAAAAAAAAAGAGGCTATTTGGTTGGTTGGCTTTTTTTTTTCTCTCTTTTTAAAATCTATTTAAATGTCCACACAGGAACATGTAGTATGTTCCACATATTTCCCCCCTTACCCACCTGCCTCAGTTAAAAGCAGAGAGGGACTAAAGATGAAAAGACTATGAAAAACAAAGACCCCACAGGGGGCTGGAGCATGCTCAGTGGGTGGGGTTGTAATCTCCAGCACCAAAAAGACACAACCAGATATAGCATACAAGCAAAGGAAAGGCACCCCAAGTGAAGAACTATGGCTGTGGGTAGCCGGGGAAGCAGGTGTGTGCTCACAGACTCAACACCGTGTGTGCCTGGCCCGGAATGAAGGGACAGCAGTTAAAAGACCAAAGAAACTGACTTGATTACACAACAGGTTTATGTTTTGAAAAGGATAAGGCTGACTGCTCTGAGGACAGCAGGATATGAGGAACAATGGAGCAGGGGAAAGGCTCCAGACTCCAGAGGATCTGCGCCAGCTGCAGCATTTTAAGTGTACACCTGTCCCAAGCCTCCCACCGCTCTCCACACAGAGGACTGTTGTGACTACCTCAGCCGCCATGCTCAGATACTCTCAGACATGTGCACAGTCCCAAGGTCCTGTAGGTGGGAACTGTTCTAACGGGTTAGGAGGAGGAAGGTCTCGGCAAGGATTACATGATCCAAGCCACGCTTCGGAATGTAACAGCAGGAGAGGCGAACTCCAGGTGCCTGAGGTGAGGTGGCCATAAACAGACCTGGGTGACAGCAACAAAGTGGAAGGGAAGAGCTCGAGACAGAATGTTAAGGGGGAAGTGGATTCTAAAGTGAAAGGGGGGCCTAGGACTTGAAGATGAGTCTAAGCTCACCCAGGAAAAGTCTGGTGGTCCCCCAAACAGAAAGTAACCGTTTTGGATTTTGGTTTGGTTTTAAGTGTCTTTTTTACTTGAAGGGCTAACACATGGTCTGGCTGCATTTCTCTACTCCCCAAACCACAAACTGGGTAGTATAAATCTCTAGGCAATATGCAAACAGCTAAGAAGACTAAAAATTTTAAAGAACAGGACAAGGGCTAGAGAGATGGCTCAGTGGTTAGAAGCGGATACCACGCCTGCATTAGACTGGAGTTTGGCTCACAGCTGCCTGTAACTCCGGCTCCAGAACCATGTGATGCACCCCTGCCTCCACAGGCACGGCACTCACATGCACAGACTCACACACAGGTACATGTGCACATACTTAATTGAAAACTAAATCTTTAAAAACAACAAAATTAAAAACCAAACTAGTCCTCGGGCCCAGGTAAGAGAGCTCCACTGCAGGGAAGCTCATCAGCTACAGTGACGCTGTCTGAGCAGGAGGCCCAGACGCAGTGTAACTACGCACTCAGTACACCAACTGCAAGTTGCCCTTTCCAGCTTCCAGCTCATGAGTGGAGACCACACCTGTCAATTCCACTCTAGGACCAGTTTCATAAGTGGTTTGCTTTTCAACACCATCTCTGAAAAGTTCAGACACTGACAGGACAATTAACCAGGAAGAAATCACTTTACAGAAAGAGAGAAAGCCCCAAATCCACTTTCCACGGAGAATAATAAGTCAGTTTTCTTGAATAAATAACAAAGAAGCCGGGCGGTGGTGGTGCACACCTTTAATCCCAGCACTGGGGAGACAGAGGTAGGCGGATCTCTGTGAGTTCAAGAGACCAAGAGAAACCTTGTCTCAAAAAAACAAGACAGAAAAGAGAAGAGAAGAGAAGAGAAGAGGGGAGGGGAGGGGAGGGGAGGGAAGGGAAGGGAAGGGAAGGGAAGAGAAACTTCTGCCCATATTGGAAGGAACTCAGGCACGGGTCTGGAATCTACTCAAAGGATGCAGGGGATGAGGCTAACGTTATTCAAATACAATTGGTTTGCTGCTGGTTTGTGACAAGCAGCACAGTGTAACTGGGGTTTGGAATGAGCCCTCCAGGGCAATGGTGGCAGGCACACACACCACCTGTCACACCACTACTTCTTTCTGAACCTCGGCTTGCTCCTCCTCAGGACAGTCGTGTTGTATGCGGAGAGCTTGGGGAACCTCCTCAGGAGTCCTCCTTCAGTCATCCTGGCAACAGTCTCGCATGACATCAAGAAAACTGTTGATGTGGCTCAGAAAATCGTGGTCAACCTTCAGGAGTCCTGGCCGGCTGCTCACTTTCCTTCTCGTGGTGCTGGTGGCAGGAGCGCCGCTCAGAGAGCTTTTCCAGTATGTCTGTACTGCCGCTCGATGGAAGAACGGCTTCACATCTTCTTAGCTCACAGACTGTTTGGCAATCTCTACAACAACTTCAACCATCTCTCCATCAGAACTCTGAAGCTCAACTGAAGGCATGGTGTTCAGCTCTGGGACAAGAGACGGGAGCAGGGCTGTGTCCATACAAAAAGAGGAAGGGAGAAAAGAGAGGCAAGACCACTAGGGGTCTTTTGAATACAGAGATGACCACAGGAAAATGTCCAACAGGCCGGGTTAGACCAGGGTTGATGGAGGCTAAGTGGAAAGAGAAGAAAGCAGGCAGGCATGTCCAGAGCAGAACTGTTCTTTAGTCAGAACAACTGAATGGCTGCAATCTCTCCAAGAAGTGAGACTGTGCACACATGGCATGGAGGTTTTACAGGACAGAAAGGGGGGAACTTTGGGGATGGGAGCGTCCATTTGCAGGTCAATTCCTTGGCAGTCTGGAAGTGGAAGACACCCTCAGGTTTGGTATATAGATCTCCTCATGAGAAGCTTCCCCAGGAGTTATCAGTCCAGTCAGCTTTCCTTCCAGAACTTCTCGGTCCACCTGAGGCTTTTAGGCAATTACCCCTTCATTCCAGATCCTGAGGACAGATATGAAAGGGGTGACATATTCTGTCACTGGCTACTTCCTGAAGAAAGGGCACAGTGGAAGTGGGGGCTAGGTTCTGTCCTCAGAATCTAAGGGGTCATAGGTTGTATTGACTTTATGCAGCAGGAGGAGAATTTTAGCTTGATCAGCTGCCATAGATCATGTGATCACCATCATCATGTGCTCCAGAAGAAACCTCTGAAAAACAATCGTTAAGGGGCTAAAAACAGTGAATTGATTACAGAGTGAAACAGAGATTGTCGAGGAATGTGGGGGTGGGGGGGAGACAAATAGAACCCAGTGGGAGGAGGTGGGTGTCCATAGATACAGGCTCCCCATATAGGGTCGAGGACGGACTCACATTGTGTCTCAAAGGGCTGGGGTGAGTTCAGTCAGAACGAGAAAGGTGCCAATGGTTAGTAAGTTGGAGGACAATGATGGCTTACTATGTGGGACTGCAGAGAGAGTCTGGGACTGGAAGAGACTGAAGAATCGGGGCTATCCTGGGACGTCTGTTATGGGTATAGAACCTGGGAAAGGGTCAGTTATGTAAAGATGTAGCTTCAAAGGGGTGTGGGTCCATAGTGAGGAGGGGAGACAGGCAGCCCTAAAGCTCTGGGCATTAGTGGGCAGACAGACCCAGCAGTGGGGTAAGCATAACTGGCCACCTTTAAAGGCTAGTGAGTTCTGTTTAAGAGAGGTATCTAGCTCTCTTGTGTGGCGATTAAGGGGAGAGGTACGAGCAGAGTCCATAAAAGGATCAGATCAGAGGAGGAAGAGAAAAATAAAAGGGTTGTGGCTAATGAGAAGGATAGTGCACTTTGAAAAGTCAGAGATGGAGGGGCACCCTAACAGGGGTGAGGGAAGGTGGTGGCGTATGAAGCAAGGACTGGAGCCAAGCAAAGTGAAAGACTGCTAGGAGAAAGTTTTCCTGCCTGGTCGGATCACTCCCGGGGACTGTGACTAGCACTGCTCCCAGGAGTGAGTACAATAAGCTAGCAGAAGTGGGGGGGGGGGGCCGCGGCGCTGTGGTGGACCTAGCCAGGGTAGCTATAGTCCTAATGTGGACCTGGAGATGGTGGTGATTTGATCCAGGAGGAACTTCTGTAAAACATTTGAAAGACAGGATAAAATGTACAGGGATAATAAGGAGGAACGGAATGAGCAAGGGGAGGGGGGGCCAGGATGAGAGGGACCCAAAGCCCTTCCATGCGCGTCATTGAAGTTTTGTCTTTGGCTCCATCTTAAACAAGCTTGGATTTGCTGGAGCAAAAGTAGCCCTGTTCCTAGAGGAAGGCGTAAATCCCATCCCTAACAGTAGCCAGAGGACCTAGTCCTCTGATTTTGGAGTACCACAGCCGTCAAAGAATTCAGTTGGTCCTGAAGGATACTGAGCTAATCTGAAATTTCATTAAGGTTTTCTGAGGGCTGGTGAGTGAGGCTAATTGATGCAAATATGACTTCAGTCTAGCTGTTTCAGTTGGAATTCTGAGAGGAAAAAAAAAGCCTGGAGTGGCAAGAGGTCGCTCCAACTGCTTTTAGGGGCTTGGAGGCACAGAGCTCGCTCGCTCTCTCAACTGCTTCAAGCTGACTAACGGGGTGCTATAGGAAGGGAAGCAGGTAGAGTGCCTCAGAGGAGGGTCCATCTACGGGGCCACAATCAAACCTAACACAGGGCAAGATCCAGAGCACAAGACACCCAACCCATTCGATGACAGCATGCATCCTTGGAGTGTTTTATGTGAGTAAGGTGGCATCTGGACCACACAAGAAGGAGACTGTTACACTAGTGTAGTTCCTACTGAGAGTGTGGTTAAGAAAACAGTCAGGGCAGTTTTGCCTTTATTAGAGGGAGAGAATGGGCAAGAAAACCTGCCAAAGAACCTTCCGCAGACTTTGTTGTAGGTGTTGGTGAGACTGCTGATTTCTGTCACTGCTGTCCATTACAAGATGTAAGGCCATCCGTTTGGTGGAAGTTTCAGACATTTTTCATTGGCCAGCATAAGTTCAGAATCAACCATTGGGTCTCCTCTATCACAGCCTTGTGGGGAGCATGAAGAGATGACTTTAATGAGGAAAAAAAATTCAACATCATAATTAACATGTTTTGTTTAGGAACGTGAAATGTCACTGTACAACTGGCTGGCTAGACCATGTACCAGAGCCCCATAGAAGGCTAAGGTGCCTGTAATGAACTGCTTCCTACATCAGTCTCCAGCAAAGGAATAAGCACCTGGAAGCTCTGCTAGAGATGTCAGTTACAGCTAGAGAAATAGAATCCTATTGAGTCATTTTTATAGGATTGTCTAGCGAAGTTCCCAAGGACATCACATGGGTAGCCTGACTCTTCCCCATACCTGTGAGTTTGATGACAGAGTACCTGTCAGCTCCCTTTAATCAGGGAATGTGGATGGTTAGGGCACAGAAAGACATAACTGTGAGAAGCACTCTTCCAGAACTAGTGGTCCACAGTGGGTAAACACGGCTTCTAGATTTGGTCTCTGTATTTAAGAAGAGAAGCCTGTTTTTCTCAGCTATGGATAGATACTGTAGAGATGAAGTAAACTAAGAAAGGTCTTGTCCTATATCTGGACAATATATATAATCAGAAAGAGGATCACTAGTGAGACATAGTTGTCCAAATAGCATTTCATATGATTGATTATAATTTCTGAGGACTGAAGTCCCTTGAACTGTTAAAGAAATATGCTTTTTAATCTTGATTATGCCTTTTGGATGAGTATTTAAGACCACATAGGTAGCTTCGGTAGCCTGAATGAAAATGGCCCCCATAGGCTCATAGGGAGTGGCATTATTTGAAGGGATTAGGACGTGTGGCCTTGTTAGAGTAGGTCTGTCATAACTGAAGGAAGTGTGTTGTTGGGGATGGGCTTTGAGGTGATATATATATATCACCTCTAAGTCTTATCTTACATGCCTTAAATAACTTACTCAGACCTTTATAACTTGAAATCACTTTCCAGGTTGATTTTCTTTTACCATTCTGGAAACACCCATCCATCCAACTTAATGTTCATACATAAATCCTTCTTTACTAAAACCAATTTCAACCTTTTCATCCTTGTAACTTTTTTTATTTCTCAATACCATGAGACACAACAGCATTAACAAATAAGTGAATTTACTAACCTGTTCTGCGAATTTCTCCCTGAGGGAGAGGGGAACTAAGCAATATCTATCCCTTCCTCATAAGGTCCCAATGACAAACCAAAGCTCAAGTTCATCAACGTTCGCCCTGGGGAACCAAAGGTTCACTGGGCTGACTTACAGAGAAGGGGTGGGGGTAGCCTTAATTTACTGATGCGAGTGTGGGTGACCCAGAAGCAGTCACACTGAGAAGGCTTTTTACACAATACGTATGATGACATTTTATAGACACATATAATGATATCTCTCTCTCTCTTCTTTTTATCTATATAAAATCAGCTGAAATGGCCTGTTCATTTCCTCTTTTTGAGAAAGAGTATTAACATTTAACAAGTCCCTCTTCAATCATTTTAGACTATCACAGCTGAAGGTATGCAATATTAATCATTTAAATCAGAAGACAGGACACAATCCCTGTGTCGGACATTGAAAACCCCATTTGTTCTTCTGTTCATTTTTAAAGAGGCTGTGGTAAAAAAAATTCTTAAAATCTTTAAAATGTTTGTATTTATAGCTTTTATATATAAAACACATTTAAAAGCCAGACATAAATTATTCTTATCTAAAGGGAAGGAAACTGTCCAATAGGAAAAAAAAAATTTCCTGGAGTAGGAGCAATCACCTCTTAAAGTTAATTTATGCCGGACTTCAGACTACAAACAATAACAAATTCAGAACTGATCATGTTACCAGGTTTTCTATCAAGATGGCTAGAAAGCATCAACACAGACAGAGTGAAAAGGCACGTGTAAAGACACACGTGGTTCGTCCTTCCTTCCGGTCAGTAAACACTTAACACTGCTCACATCCAGAAACCAAGAAAGCCCGGGAGAGAACCATCAAAGAAACACTGTCTCAACTCCACAAGGGAATAAAGTGGACTCCTGTAACAGTGCCGGAACTCAGCAGGTCACTGAGAACTACACACACCACGGAAGGTGGGCGTCAAATGTTTGGGGTGATGAACCAGTTGGTCAGCTCAGTTTGCTTGTTCCAGGCTGTATTCACAAATCATGACATCAGTTTGTACCCATAAGTACACACAGCTATAATGTGTCAATATATAATAAAGTTTATATATATACATATATACATAAGTATATAGAAACAGAGAGGGAGGA
>CABHPP010118985.1:0-14900 GCA_902168425.1 Peromyscus attwateri | reverse complement strand
TTAAATTAAAAAATACTTAACTGCTAAGCAACAAGATAACCATCTGTATGCTCATAAACACAAAGTCCCCAGATCTGACTTTGAAGGTCAGAACACTGATGCACCCACCATCTTGCAAAGCCTGTGGCCTTTGGGGTGAGCAACATTTCAAGGCATGTTACAATTGTGTTTTAGGGACATAGCATCATAAAATCTTACTTCTTTTTTGAGGGTACTTCCCAGTTAACCTCTTTTAAATGAGATTGGACACGATACCATTGGCTTATTTAGGTAAATGTATAAGTTAATACTATACCCTTCTTAAATATGTGGGAAAATTTGTAGCATTTAACCGTCTTTTAGAGTTCCCTTTCAGAACTTGGCTAGGTTGTCCAGAGCTCTGCTTCATTTTTATTCCAACTTTGACCATTGACCCTTTAACCATAATGTGTGTGGCATCAGCTAAAGAATACAAATGGTCAATTATTCTCTTGGCCTATCTCTTTCCTTAGAAAATAGCCTACAGCATTTTTCCCCCTTCTTACTCAGCAGTAGTATTTACTAAATATATATATATATATACATATATATATATATCAATTAGAGGTTGTCACTGTTCCTATATGGCTATCAAAGCTTACCTATGACAGGTACATATAGTGGTGGTCCCCTGCAATCCCATGCAGTCGCATGGTTGAGGTAAGAGGATTGGAAATTTGAGAGCAGGTTGAAAAACTTAGCAAGAAGTTGTCTCAAAATTAAAATAAGAGTTCGGGATATAGCTAGAATTCATAAGGCCTTAAATTCAATCTCTAACACTGCAAAATTAATTAACTAACTAATTAAATAATTTTAAAAACTGAAGACATCGCTCAGCAGCAGAGGTTTAATGGTATACAAAAGGCCAGAGATTCAATCCCCAGTACAAAAAATAAAAATAGAAAAGAAATGATCTGTTCTGAATAGACTTAGTTTTCAAATAAAAATAAGACTACTCAAATTGATTACAGTATACTCAGGAGTCTAGCTTAGCAGTAGAGTACTTGTCAAGCATGTTCAAGGCCCAGCGTTCTAGTCTCAGTGCTCTGGCAGAAACTTTGCTGAAGTTATTTACATATAGGTTGCCAACCCAAACAGAACAGTGGCTCAAACTGACAAGGTGAACAATCGATCTTATAACTTACCCATAGACATCTTTGCAGGAAAAGACACAAAGGGAGAGTTTCCCAGCACTTTCCCTAACTCTTCTATTCAGGAAGGCCTAAGGGAACAGAATTAGGCAATCCGCTGCTCTTGAGAATCCTCCAGCTCGGAGGTTAACAAAAGGGATGAGCATTGCTGGTACAGGGGGGAGAGTAGACTTACATCTTCCATGAGCCTACTGAACTAGGTTGAGCCATGATCCTTGGGGACCTCAAACAGGAGCTACATTCTTCCTGGCCCCTCTGTTGGTCTTTGAGGGGGTCATTGAGGCTAGTGATAGAGCTGCAGTAACTTTGTCTTGGAAATATAGCTACTTTCAAAGATAAATAGAATCAGTTGCTTTTTTTTTTTTTTTTAATCAGCAGCTTCATTAAATGTGACTTGTATTGAGTTAATTGTTGCAATGGCAACTTTAGTTTTAGACTGGAATTGTAGTCACATCCAAGCTAGATATTCTAGCTTCCTTGCACAATTTGTGAAATTAGAAAAAAATGTAAAAATGCTTAGTTAGAATCTGAATAACCTCATTTACCACATACTTACAACTTACATATTAAAGATCACACTTTGCTTTAATCTCTCTTTGGAACCATAATATACAGTGCAATGTCTGGCCCAGAAGTTGTCCAGATGAGCTAAAATATTAGTACATCTATCTTAACTAGCCCACCTAAATGAAAAAATAAGCCATGTTTGCTCTGACACAAGAATTTGAAAGCACTAGGCTACTACACCACTATCTAGTAAAAGAATGTTTTAGTACTATTTTGTCAAAATAGATATGAAGTTTGTCTGCAGAATAAATGTAATGATAGGGCCCTAAAGTTCTAGAAAGTCATCATCTAAGACTAAAAATACTGAAACTGACAGACTTAGGATAAAATATGCTTTAATTTATTCCATAATAAGCTATGAAAATATAAGGCCCTCCATGTTCATTTGTAAGAAAATAACTTGACTAACAGTTACTCGAGCTCACCTGTCTCAAAATGATACCGCTAAGCCCTGGGCCAGCCCTGCTGGGCAGACCAAGTCTCAAACCACGATTACATACTAGATACCAGTGTCTTTCCTCCCTAATTATGATTTTCAAAGGCATTCCCAAACGGGCTGTGATTTACAGAATGGATGGAGACCATGCAATTATGCTACTTTAAAACAAAATCAAATTGCTAAAGTATGCATCTAGGGAGAAAAGTATCTTTATGTAATTCTTTTGAAGCCTTTGGTGAGCAAGAAGATTTTCAGAAATGTAGATAAATGGACTAATGTTTCTAGCTGACAAATAATAAGTGAGTTATGTGCGTCTCCTTCATCGTGCTGCATATTAAGAAGTGATACATTTCCACAAAGAGCCACTTCATAAAAAACCACCTCAAATGGCTTTTCCTTTGCATTATGCTAGATTCCCCCCCCCAACTATCTGCTAAGGGGGAAAGGAGGGAGGGAGGGAGGCAGAGAGAGGAAGAGCACACACACACACACACACACACACACACACACACACACACACACACACACAAAATGGAGCAAGTAGGTATAAATGGCAAAGCTTCCCTCTGTAGCCTCTATTACTATTAAGGAGTATAATTGAATGTATTAGCGGGTCTCTGTAGGAACGCAATACGCTAACACACTCTAATTTTCATTAGTTTCTCAAAACTGTCATGTGAGGAATTTGAAATATGTGCAGGAGAGCAATTAATAATGGCTGGTCTGAACAAAAGTATTAAATTGGTTTAGAATGGAAGAAAAGAAGCAGAGCTTGCTTATGAGAAGAAAGATGCTTAAATCGCACCCAGGAAAGCGCTCCACTGACAGAGCATTTATTATCCTCAGGGAGCAGCTGTGCAGAGGAGCGAGCGTGAACATAAGTCCTCCCGTCCCCACCGCAGCAAAAACCATCCCATTGCACGAAGGTGGGCTCAGAGAAGCTAAAAGTGTGTATGAGACGAAGGGCTTCTTTTTATTTTTCAAGAAGAAAAGTCTTGTCAGTGGGGCTGCGTGTTTTTCTAAGAAAAGACAGAATACCTTGCAAATACCTGGATGTATTTGGAGGGTAACAAGATAATTACAGCTCTCCAGCCTGCGACCTTACATGTCAAATGAGCAAAACAGGGTTAAAGTCAGCTTAGTTCATTCATCTCTGAAACTACCCCGAGGGCAATGACTTCTTACTGCTATTTCTACTTTAGAGACCAGAAGCTGGAGATTGGCAGAGACTCTCAGGCTCAGCAGAGCTGGGATGAGGCTATTCCATTAAATGCAAGGTTTAAGGAGAGCCTATGTGCCACTGAGCTGAACAGGAGCAGGTACCCTCACCTACTAGTATTACCCATCATGCTCTGCGTACAGCACTCTAGAGCTTCCCTAGCCCACATCTCCAAGCTCTTCCACATTCCTCACACACACCAGCTCCAAAGTCCTAAGAACTACATGGTCAGGTCCAGGGGAAGTCATCAACAGCACTACTCTAGCACCATGTTTTTAATTTGTTTTCTTATTGCTCTGCCCAATACTAGACACAACCAACTTAAAGGAGAGATTTCTTCTGGCTCACAATCTCAGAAGTTTCCATCCATCCCTACAGGACAGATATGGCTAACGGTGTCAATAATGTATAGCAGAGGGATTTTACAGCACAATGGTCCAGGAAACAGAACAGGAGAGGTGCTTAAACTTTCAAAGCCAATCTCCCTTCAACAGTGGCCTATTTCCACCAGGTAGGCCTACCTTCTGAATGTTCTAAGCTTCCAAAACAGTTCTAGCAACTAGGGAACAAGTGTTTGAAACACAAGACTATGGGGGATATTTCAGATTTATGCCGTAGCTTGTACGTACCTGTCTGGAATCATCTTTTCATGCTATTTCACCAACTCATGGAAGGCAAGTCAATATGTGTAAGCACATATAAGTCTCTGCCTACATGTTCCCACTATTCTGTTGGCTAAAGCCAGTCACGTTCAACCACATTAATGGCGTAATTAAAGTACCCATCACAGTAAGAAGAATGTTGAGTTATTATATGCAAACATTTGCTAACAATTATTCAAATAATCATAATAGTAAAAACAATGCCAAGTCAAAATAAACACAAACAGAAATAAGGCTAAAAGTTTGAGATTTACAGCTTGCTTGAGAAGAGCACATGGACATCAGAGCCAGTGAAACATAGTTCTAAATACAGTATCACTTTTCTCCTACATGAATCTGGGAAACATTAGCGCACTCACTCACATGACTGTTTTCACAGAGTGCTGTAAGCACCAAGACATGGATGTCTCTCATGACAGTCTAATATATGTTACGAATGGTGATTGTGGTCTCTGGTGATAACAGCGATGGGGTGGATAAAGATGGTAACAAAGTATCAAAATTTCAATGACTTAACTGATTTTATATTTCAGGCTATCTATATATGCTAAAGAAACAAGACACTATATACACAGCAGTCCACCCCCCAAAAATCATAGATTTTATTATCTGTGATTACTATCCTAAAATTCTGGCTCTTACACAGCCTCAAGGTGACCCCACTTGTCAAGCTATTCGTCAGCTCCCCCCGCCCCACAGTGACCTGATAAGGAGAAGTGTTTGCATCCTTGTTCTGTTTTTCCTGGTTCAATGTCATGACTATTTATTTGATCCTGTATAATAAACCACTTCTCTCATTCCATCCCATCTTCTCCCCACCTAACCTATTTGTGAGGGAGTTTTCTGATGAGGTTAATTAAGATGGGAAGACCCACCATAGTAAGAGTGGTGCCATTCCATGGGCGGGCGCTCTGAATTCAATGAAAAGGAAAGGGGAGGCTGAGCATCAGTATTCATCTATCTCTGCTCCTTCATTGTAGGGCAGTGCGCCCCGCTACCTCATACTCCTGTGACCACACCCTCCTTGCCTGCCACGAAGGACTGTACCTTCGAATGCTAAGCCAAGGCAAAAGGAGCAAATTAATATTTTTGAGCACATGAAACATAAAATGCAAGATGCAAAAAGAGAAAATCAGCAATGTTCACTTGATGGCTCAAATTTTTTTAAAAAAATCAATGTTTTTTTTTTTTTTTTTATTGTGTAAGATTCCAGATAGAGTCCAGCCCTTTCACAGGAACTACTGTCTGCTAACCTCCACGGGAAATCCCCTCCACACTAATGTCAAGAGTTTTCTTTAATGGAAAAACAGTTGTCAGCCCCGGGGGGTAAGCGTCCTCCCTAAGGCCGTCTCTAGACCATGCCAGGCTGCAGGCACAGGAGTGAGCAAGGATGCCCACGTCATGCCGCTTGGTCCTTAGCAACCAAGTGAGTTGGTAGGTGTCATTACTGCTTTCCCTCCTGGTGTCAGAGGAATAAGAAATCACAACCTGAAGGAGCCCTCCAGCCAGGAAACCTCACCAAAAGCAAGTGACAGCAGGACTTGCCAGCTGGAGTTCCCCCGCTTTTCAACACAAGTACCGGGTAACCATGGCGAAAGCCTATTGCTGATAATTACTACAGTTTCACAGCTAAAAGGCCGGGAGGTTGGCCTCTAACACACTGTAGCCCGTGCATGTGGCCCTCAGCACTGAATGGGCTGCACTCTGTTTTTGTGTATTCCCTAAAAAAAAAAAAAAAAAATCAGAAATGCCAATGAAAATTAACCTCTATGTCTTCTTTTATTTTCAGTTTGCTTTGCTGAGGTAAGCTGTGCTATGGGCCCAGGCTAACCTGGAATGTGAATTCCTCCTGCAGCTCCCTCAGTGCCGGGATCATGACTCTGCACTACTGGACTGGGTGACCACTATCAGCTCATTCGACTTGTGTTGTCATCCAGAGGTCAGCACAAATCAGAGACGTGTTATTATGTCTTTCTTCTATAGTACCTTTGGCATGGGAGGTGCTTAGTCATCGAGAAAGTGAGCAGACAGCAGAAAATAACAGAGGAAGAAAGGGACGCTAGAAGATGTAGAAGATGGCTATGCACGTGGGAAGACAAGAATGGGGAATGATGGGAAGAACAGTGGTACTTAGATTACTGATAAGATATTATAATGAGACTTTCCATGTAAAAATTCTGTCTTGATAGCTTGTTAAAATCTATGATGTAGCCGGGCGTTGGTGGCACACGCCTTTAATCCCAGCACTCGGGAGGCAGAGGCAGGCGGATCTCTGTGAGTTCAAGACCAGCCTGGGCTACCAAGTGAGCTCCAGGAAAGGCGCAAAGCTACACAGAGAAACCCTGTCTCGAAAAACCAAAAAAAAAAAAAAAAAATCTATGATGTAAGTGGAACTTTCGCTACACCTGTTACACCAACTTGTAAAGAGTATTTATTCTGTGACTTATTATTTATAAAAGAGCACTAACCATCAGCACATGGTCCAAGAATGGTGTGAGGCGATTTCTGAGTACTTGTGAGAAAACTTTAAGGAAACAAGACACAAGTCTTGCGACCTCAATTTCTTCAAAACACGGAGTTGTTCTGAGAGTGGGATTTCATGCTCCCCCCAGGTGTAGCGGATAGGAGTGAGTTCACTTCGGCTGTTGCTATTCATACATCTCTGTGCTAGACAGTTTTATGTCAACTTGACATAAACTAACGTTATTTGAGAGGAGGGATCCTCAATTAAGAAAATGCCTCCATAAGATCAGGCCGTGGGCAAGCCTACAGACCATTTTCTTAATCATTGATGGATAGTGGGGAGAACCCAGCCCATTGCAGGTGAGGATACCTCTGGGCTGGTGGTCCTGGGTTCTATAAGAGAGCAGGCTGAGCAAGCCATGCAGAGGAAGCCAGTACACAGCACTCCTCATGGCCTCTGTATCAGCTCCTGCCTCCAGCTTTCTGCCCTGCTTGAGGCCCTGTCCTGACTTCCTCCATTGAAGGACTATGATCTGGAAGTGTAGGTCAAATTAACCCTTTCCTCCCCAACTTGTTTTTTGGTCCTGGTGTTTTGTTGCAGCAATAGAAACCCTAACTAAGACAGCCTCTGTGGGAAAACATGGTTTTGCCATGTGTGGCTTGTCCTTATGATTGAACATCATATAAGTTGCCTGGTGCACTGAATACAGTTGTCTGCTGCATGAGACCTTAGTCCACCTTATTTTTTAGGCTCCATTCTCCCAGGTCATGCCACCAACTAGAGTGGTAAGCCACCAACCATTCCTGCATACTTCCAAATTTGGTCACCTAATCCAATGTGGGAAAATTGTCCAATAGTCCTGCAGTCTGTCATCACTAGATTCCCCAGTCCCACAGTCCAAACCACCTCTGGCTCTTTAATCATTTCTTTCATTAAATTAAAAAAAAAAACTATTTTGTCTTAAGAAAACCCAACAATCACAGCTGAAATCACTTATGTCCTGCCGAGCGCACCCCACTTCTGGGCTTTATTTCTTAGGTGCTGATGAGAGAGGCTCAAGGGGGATTCCTGATGAGTCAAAGCCATGGGTGGCAAAATAAGAGAAACAGCCTCTGAGTGAATACTCATTGATTCTTATCAACATGCTAAGGACAGTAGTTCGGTGAGCCCTGGCACTCAAAGGATGGAAGAGCATCTATTTCACTACCCTGTATCTTTCATCCATGACTAGTATGCCCCTTGAAGTCACCTAGAAATGCCAAGCCTGTCTCACCTGGGCTGCTAAATTGCATCCCGACTTGAATATGTATGACTTGATTTATTGACCTAAAGGTGGAGCTTTCTGTCTAGTCCCATTTAATTTCATTTTATTGGATTTCCTTGTCATTCACTCTACCCTTCTGAGATGTTTTTGAGTCTTCTTTGGCCTTCCAATATACTAATATCTCCCCAGCTTTCTGTCAGAAATTAGATCACCAGTATCGTTATCCACGTGATGCATTTTAAAAATAAGAAACAAGAGAAATAGAAGGTGAGGCTGTGGAGTTTGCCTGGAGCACATGAACTGAATTGTCATCAGTGAACTAATGCACTGTTCTTGGGTGTGGTCACTTCATTGATTATAGGCATTCTGTCACATGGGCCTGTGTTTTCCTACTCGGTGCCACAGAGCACTCCATAAACTGGAGAAGGCAGGGAGAAGATTCTGAGGGTGAGGGTGGGGTGGGGGAATGTGTCTCTCCTCTTCCTAGGATATATTTGTATTTTTCTTTTCTTCTTTATTTTGGTTCGGGAGGGGAAATCACATCCATTTCTTCATTTACTTTTGTTTGAAAAGAAAAATCCGGAGTGCTCAACAAGTCTTTGAAAATCATAGATTGAAGCCAAGTTTGTCTACTTTCTATACTCCCATCCTAAAATCCTTTGACAAATGCCTTTCAGATTCAGACCCATTGCATGGACCTTCCTCTCATTGGTTCTACACTTATTCATTTCATTGTCAACTTGATTAGGCTAAGAAAGACATATGGTATCAATGAGGCACACGTTGTGGTATGCCTGTAAGAGTGTTTCCCTAGAGGTTTAACTGAGCGAGGCAGAGCCACCCTGAATGTGGGCAGCACCCTCATCCCATGTGCCAGGGTCCCAGCCTCAACTGATGCTCTCTGGTTAGTGCTACAGTCTAAGCTGTAACCCCTGTCATGCTTCTGACCAAGATAGATTGTATTCTACTGAACAAGGAGCCCCAATAATACTTTCTCCCCTTAAATTGCTTCTTGCCACCAACAAAAGCAGTAACTAATACACAGTATTCCCAACCAGAAGGAAAATAATCTTAGAAAATCCTCATGACTCCATGATGCTTCTTCATTTTATTTCAGTTCTCAAAATATACTTCATATTCTCCCTTTCACTGCTCTGAAATGGAAGCAAAATTTTCATTTCTTAGATTTATTTTTTAATTTTTTTTCAGCTGTAGATACACCTGTGTGTGGGTATATGCACATGATCGAACGTGCTTGCAGAGGCCAGGAAAGGCCATCCCACATCCTGGAGCAGGGGTTATAGGCAGTTGTGAGCTGCCTGAATTGGGTGCTGGGAACTGAATTCAGGTTCTCTGAGAGAGCAGATATACTCTTAACCACTAAGTCATTGCTCCAGCCCCAAGTTTATCCTTTCTGAGACTGCATTTGACAAATGGTAGAAATCATTGTGGGTTTTTTTCATCTACAAATATGTCACAATGATCAATAATAACCAAGGAAAATGACTTTCAAATTCTTTTTGAGATATTAAACAACAATTCATTTCTATTAAGGTGTTGAATCAGATGGTACTGTAATCCCTTTCTGTTGGGACTTTCCCAAACTTTCCCAAACATGGGACTTACCCAAAGCCCATGACCATATTTAAGAAACTCCATTAGCTTCAGAGAAAACACAGCACAATGGGTAGGTAGCAAGCAAGCCTGCTGGCAGCATCCTTGGTCCAAAACTCACGTGTTTTCATCTAGAGGAACCGTGCATTTATTAGAGACTAACAATATTTACTAGACTTTGCACTCAGTATTTGGTAGCTCTGTGGAGCAACTCCTGGGCACTGGGATACAATGGGTAGCATTATTAATCATTTTACACGTAGAGCTATAAAGCAATGTGCTCCAGTGGTAGTGAACATCTATAACACAAAGTAAAATATCAGTGGAGTGTGAATAGTATTTTTGAAACTCTGATAAAATTTCATATTTTTGCCAGTAGCCTATGTTCACTTTGAGACAAATTTCATCCAGGTTGAAGGCTGGCAATATTTTAGGCTGTCGTCCAAATACAAAATTTTTTCCTGCAGATTTAGTAGATAGCCCTGCAAACTCTAGACTGGGCGTCATAAAGAACACAGGAGAAAAAGGATAATTATGTAAAGCCAACATTTGAATGCATTGTGTGTGGCTGGCAGCCTTCTTCTGCCTCGCATTAATATTCACACCAGGCACTGTTTAATGACGCCATTCAGTGTGGGGATGTGGAGCAGGAAGAGGAATAGAGGCAATCAAAAAATAATTTATTGCAATAGAAATATTCCTCCTTTTGAGGCATCATCGGAAAAAAAATAAAAAGAGGCACTTTTCCCCCAGTTCCTAATTTCACTAAATAGATTCTCTTTCCTGTCAAATCCCTACGGTTTCTTTATGAGAAATAGGAAATTGGTGTGATAAAAATTCCTACCCCACACATATCCCACTCAGGTGCCTCCTGCACAAAAATCCTAAATCTACCAACTGCCTCCAATAAGCCAGCACCTTCCCCGGATCACATGGCACTCTCCTCCGTGGTTTTGTGGCTTTGCCAGGTACTTGAAACACTGACAGAAAGGACATGCTTCCTCTGCTGTCTTTGCATTTCCCATCTTCCTTTGTCCATTTTCAGCTGAATTATACTGAGAAGGAAGAGACCTCAGATGCTTTTCCCATGGAATCTGAAGTCTTACTTCCCTGAGGCAGTAATGGGGAGTGGGGGGTACACGACGATGACGACATTCTCTTCAGTGGTGAGGTTCATGGTAAGTGGACCATGC
This sequence comes from Peromyscus attwateri, assembly GCA_902168425.1. Taxonomy (NCBI): domain Eukaryota; kingdom Metazoa; phylum Chordata; class Mammalia; order Rodentia; family Cricetidae; genus Peromyscus; species Peromyscus attwateri. Next base: position 4,309 of record CABHPP010118985.1, on the reverse strand, counting down.
CAACTGTGAATTTTAAGTAACCCCAGTGAAACTCTCTGGTTCACTAGGTTTACACACACACACACACCACACACACACACACACACACACACACACACACACACACACACACGAGGGTGGGGGTGGGGAACTAGTTAAGGAGGGTGTCAGGGGGAACTAGTTAAGGAGGACATCAGAGTGGGGGAAGGACAAGAAAGGGAAATATTTATACGTACGAAATGAAACTCATCACTGTGTGTAATTAATGTATGCTAATAAGAAACTTGGAAAAAAACGCTAAGCCTTCCAAGGCCATTGACGTCCCTCCGATAGGGCACATATATATAATAAAGCTTGTTGCTCTATTAAACAGTCCGTAAAGGGCTGAGGAGGAGGGAAGGCGGAGAGGGGACGAGCAAGCACAGAACAGTTTCAAAAGCCACAAGGACCTTATGAGCTGTGTGCTGTTATCATTCCCACCTCAGAAACCCACAAACTGAAATGTTACATGAATGCCAAGGCTGATCTAAAATCCATAGAGATCATTTAATAACAAAGCTAAGCCTGTGTGCATATATAACAAGGAATAGAAGCCATTACAGATAAAAATGTAGCTCAGAAAATGTCCAGTAACTTTTGACTGACCTGAAGAGAGTTCCGAGGAAAAAGATCCTGGAAGTCATTTAGATGTCAAGGATAAATGGGGTCCATCAGTAAGAAGATATTTGAGTACAAATTACAGGTAAAAGAATTACAGAAACTTAAGTAAAGTGGCATTTGATTTCCTTACATGCAGCAAGACATCTTGAGAGAGCCGGTTACTAGCACTGATTTGATAATGTTAAGAATGATGACATGGAAATCTTCTGGCCATTTACTTCACAGTAATAAAACAGCTGCTGTGACTCCAGCAATCATACCACAAAGATGTGAGGTGAGAGAGGCCAAGTGAACAATCAAAAATGCTAGAGCTTTCTCGAAACCACCCCATTGCCCTCCTTAGATCTCCAGTTCGGTCTCATAGTTCAGAACTCAGTCACAGGCAACCACTAACAACAAAGCAAGCTAAGGAATATGTAATAGGGTTGTCACAACTGGACACGACCCACCATGCGGATAGAGCTGAGCCCCTGCGATCTAGAACTGAGATGGGATTCTGTGATTCAATGGGCAACTAGACCTGGGGTTGTCATGGCTGCCATGGGGCCTTATGTCAGCAGACTTCAGGAGACAACCAGACAAGTATACATTCTAAGTTCTGAAGGCCACAGGAGGTCACTGCTACATATTAATTGGGGGGGGGGAGAGAGAGAGAGAGAGAGAGAGAGAGAATTCGTGTACTCTGCCTCTGAAAATGGTTTGTGAATTGTCTTAAAACAGGGCAGGAGTGGCTCTGTTCCAGAGTTTGTCACCATGCAGGACAGAGGGTGCAGCTGTGGGCCCCTAACCCTGCACAGAAGGGATGCATGAAACCCATTGTCGCATTATTTCTCAACATCTGCACTTTTATTTCTTCCAAAGAAGTGAGACTAGAAATTAGGAGAGCCAGGTTCTTCCCCCAGCTCTCCCCAGTCACCAAAAACCTTAATAACTAAAGAAAGTAACAATAGTCATGATTTTATTCTTTCCACCTCCAGAGTGTCAGAGGAGAGGAAACATGGTCCCCTCTAACACCGATACACAGTGACTGTGACACTACAAATGCGGACAAATCGGGGCCATAGAGATGGATGGATAGAGGCGCTTGCTGTGCAAGCGTGAAGACGTGAGTTCAAATCCCCAGAAAGCATGTAAAAGTCAGATACATAACTCAAGCACCTGAAATCCCAGTGTTCCAATGGGGAGATCAGAGCTGAGACAGGAGAATCTCCAGTTCTCACAGCGATGAACAACAAAGAGAGCCGACCTCAGAATATGAAATGTCAGGACTGACTGACACCCGAGGTTGTTCTCTGACCTACATAGGTACACCATGGCATGTGGGATGTACCCCAACACACACATCCCTACACACACCCACAACTACTACTGCTACTACATGGGAGGTTGCCAATTTTAAAACTCTTCCTGCATCCTCTCCACAGCCTGGCCCTCTTTGCTTTGAAGTAAACACGACGGTTTTCATTACTTCACATTAAACAGAAGTGATGTTGAAGATCTGGGGCCTACGTGTGTGCTGGAAGATGCTTGATACCTCAGGGTGCAGGATGGGGTAGGGTGGGCAAGCACACTGAGCCAGGACCTCCACTAAGCCTGTTGGAGACCCTGATACTGCTGGATCCACTGTTAAGTTAGTTGTACATCTAGCTTGGATGGCTAGACTCTTCCTCTAATTTCCAGAGTTATAGAAATTTAAAATGCAAAATGAATTTACCTAAGAAGTCAGTAACATCAAAAAAAAAAAAATCAAATGAGTAAGCCTGGCCTCCGTTAAATTTCAACCTAATTAAAACACCGTAATAGACAGCTTCCATTTACCGATTCTTTACCTTTCTAATGCATTCCATTTTAGTTGAATTCACTGGCCCTTTGAGAGCTTCGGTTTTCAGATACTCCGGGCACAGTGCCATCAAAGTTACAAGGCCCAAGCTTTATTTCCCACTCCATACTTTGTTTTGTCAGAAGAATTGTTACAGGCAAGTACGGAGTTATATGATTTCCTCTAGTGAACGTGGTCTAACAGGAAGATCAGTCATGGAAATAGCAAAGATGCTATCAGGCCCCTCTATCTCCACTGCCTGGAGCAGACTCTGCAGGGGAAGGGCAAGACCCTGTAAATTTACTACAGTTCAAAGCACGCCATATGTCCCCAAATCTGGAAAGGCACTGTTTATATTGAAGTCCTTTGACATTTGAATAATGATTTTAGCATTGAAGGTGTTTGTCATGTGTGGCTAGTTATTCAGCAAGACCCCACTTATGTCAAAAGGGAAAAAGCTGTATTAAGTGATTGAGGTCAGAGATATGTTCTAGAGTTTCTGTGAGGCACACAAGGACCCCTCCTAATTGTTATTCTCCCCTTCCCCAGCTCCATGTTTATAAAAAGTCCTGGGTGGCTCATTAAGCAGGCCAGATTGCCTATTTAAGAATGTGGGCCCAGATCCAAGTAACCTGGGGTGCGGGTGGGCTTCCGGAACAAGAGGTGTGGCTGGACAGTCTTCTTCCTGCTCTGTCTCCTGAGAAGTAGAGGAAGAGTTGCTAACAAGAATGGGAAGTAATATAGCATTCTCTCAGCCTTGGCAACCCTGGAGGGCAGCCCTTTCAGAGACCCACTGCCAGAGCACCCTTAGCCTGAGGCTTGTGTTCTTTCTGATATGCATAGAGAAGACTGGGTAGTAAGAACCCTGCCCATCCTGGACATGTTACTACCAGGAGAGGAAGGGGGAAAGGTAAGAGTGCCTTTTGAGTATTCTCATCGCAAAAAGAGGCTAAGTTGGTGAGGAGATGAGTGGGTTAAGTAGCTTGAATTAATAATTCTATGTGGTATTCATAAGCAATAACATTTTACACACCATAAACTTAGATGATAAAGCCTACATGACTAGAAAAATTAGGGTAAATATTATTGATCCTGTGTCTTCAGCCTGAAGCTCCCCAATCCACAACCATGTCTCTCTCCTCCTTTCTCCTGTTCTTGTGAGTTGTTTTTATTATTAGATCTGATATGTTTGGCTGTAAGCAACAAAACACTAACAGAAAACACACATGCAGTCTCTCTGTGGGACAGTTTACCTATTCATGGTTCCATGTTGCATCCCAAACCAACAATGTCCTGACTTCAGATTGGTTTCTTCATGAGGCTCTTGAAATCCTCTTTGTGGACCAAAGAGGCCTGCCCCCACCTCAGGCAAGAAAACAGCATCCATCAGAGCTACCTCTTAGCTACTTTCTTTTATTCAGGAGCCCCTTGTTGCCTTGTATGTATGTGGTGGGTGCAGGGTATGAGTATGCATGCATTTAGAGGCCAGAAGAATGATTCAGGTGTCCTTCCTCAAGTGTTATTCACCTTGTTTTTTGAGGCAGGGTTTCTCACTGGGCTGGGACTCAACAAGTAGACTAAGCTAGCTGGCTTAGCATCTCCACCTCCTAAGCACTGGAATTGCAAGCATGCACTACCCCTTCTGGCTTTTTATAAAACACAGGTTCTGGGAATCATACTCAGGTCCTTGTACTGGCAGGGCTAGCTATCTCAGGGCCCCAGCTGACTTCTTTTTATAGAGCTTGTTAAGGAGAACTAGGTCATTCCTCTCCTCAGACTCTTACTGATGGGCTCAAGCCAATCCTAAGTCATTCAGTGGAGCCAGGAAATGGCTTTGACTCAGCAAGACAG
>CABHPP010118984.1:917-49927 GCA_902168425.1 Peromyscus attwateri | reverse complement strand
TTTCGACCTCCTTACACAGTGGGGGGGAGGGGGGATGCCCTTGAACTCCTGATACTTCTGTGCCTCCATTTCCCAAGTGCTGACATTCAATACTACTTAATATATTATTAAACGTCTTTCAGGTCAACCATTTAAACATTTTTTATTCTTTTAAACAAAGTTCAGCGGCCACCTTGTTGCCGGGGACTCATAGCCAGGCTGGTGCTTCAGACCTTGGACTGATTCCCGTGTATTGCGCCCCCTGCCCTCCAGGCCTTGGCGCTGCTGCTGCTGCTGCTGCTGCTGCTGCTGCTGCTGCTGCTGCTGCTGCTGCTGCTGCTGCTGCAGGCATGCAGTGTATCCCAGGCATCCACATTTGAAGAGAAACAGTGCACAGCGCCCCTATCAGGTGGAAGGAGGTGATGACCGGGACCGCCGGAGGGCCCGCGGCAGGTTGATGGACAGTGGCTTATGGACCAAAGGAAAAACAAGCATTAATTCGTGCGAATGGACCTGGTGCCCGCCAGGGGGCGACAGAGGCCCAAGCATTCCCTACAGCGCATGCGTCTCCGCCTCAGACTCCGCCTTCTCGGTTCTGCGCATGCGTGGCGCGCCTTGACGCTGACGGGACTTAGAAGATGGCGGCGTCCGCAGTGTGCCGGGCTGCCTGCTCCGGGACACAAGTGCTGCTTCGCTCCCGCCGCACGGTGAGGTGTCGGCGAGAACGCTGGCCTGCTCAGGGGCTCAGGGCTTCCGCACGCAGATGGGGAGCGGGCTGTCAGCAGTGGCGGGTCGGAGTGGGGAGGTCACGGGGTCAGGGCCGTGGGAAGGTCACGGCGGAGGGCGGGGATGGGAATCTTGGCTGGCTTGGGCGTGAGAGCCGGGGTCCCGCCGGCAGAGGCTGGGAGAGCAGTGCTTACGGGGGTCGTCTTCTCCCTTTAGCCGGCCCTGCTGAGGTCCCCTGCCTTGCGGGGTGCCGCCACCTTCGCCCAGGCGCTCCAGAGCGTGCCGGAGACCCAGGTCAGCGTGTTGGACAACGGGCTGCGTGTGGCCTCGGAGCAGTCCTCCCATCCCACCTGCACGGTGAGTGGTCGCCCGCGCTCCCAGGGGGCCCGCCGTGTTGCCCGTGGAGGGATGTGACCTTGGGCTCCTTGTGTCTGTGTTTTGGGTGGAGACTGGCTTACTGCCGGGTTTGTCCCTGTACCTGACTTCAGCCCTGCCCGCACTTCCTAGCGGCAGCCCTCTAGCCAGCATCACGATGCATTGCCAAGGACGGGGCCCAATTCTTTTCCAGCTTTTTGTTTCAACGGCAAGAGAGAAGTGGTGATTATCTTACAATGAAGGGAAAAATGAGGTTTCAGAGACTTTAGGTGAGCTAGGCTATATAATCTGTAGGCTAGACCAGGAAAGCAAGTGCCTCTGAAGGCTTGGGAAGATGGCCCGGTAAAGTGAGGACCTGAATTTGGATCCCCAGGGTAGCGATTTGGGTCTAACACCGGTATTGAGTTTGGGTGGAGACTAGTGTGTGTAGACTTATTTTTCTATTATGTGTATGAGTGGTTTACCCACATGTATGTATGTGTACCGTGTGTGCATGATGCCCAGGGAGGCCCAAAGAGACTTCAGGTCCCCTGGTACTGGAGTTAACAGGTGGTTGAGAGTTACCGTGTGGGTGCTGGGAATTGAACCTGGGTCCTGTGGAAGAGCAGCCAGTGCTCTTAACCTCTACACCATCTCACAATGCCACATACACATATACCCATATTTAAAAATAATTTTTTTTTTCCTGTCTGGTTTTTCTGTGTAGCCCTGGCTGTCCTGGAACTCACTCTGTAGACCAGGCTGGCCTCGAACTTGGAGATCCATCTACCTCTGCCAACTGCCTGGCTCGGGCTATATGTTTTTGTTGGCTGATTCAGTTTTCCAGGGACAAAAATAATGTCTGTGATATGAACTGTTACCAAACACAGGACACGGTGGTAGGCAACCTCCTTGCTACAAGGAACCTATATAAACAGACTCCAAGAAAGCTTAGTAAGTCATGCTGTATTCCACAGACTCTAAGATACTGTGATTGTGAGGAGTTCCAAAGAAAGAATGGTGCCAGTTAAAAATCAAAGGATGCTGTGGATCGTGATCTAAGATGAAAGACGTAAGGTGAATGTTTGGGGCTAGAGAGATGGCTCTGTGGTTAAAGTTGTTGTCTGTGCAACCACGAGAAGAGGAGTGCATATCCCAGCACTCAGATAACAAGCTGGGAGTCCTTTGAATGCCTGCAGCTCCAGTTTTGACAGATATGGTATCTACCTTCTGCCCCCTGTACACACAGGCCCCTGCACCTACATGCAGGAGCACATATGTTCACACGAAAAGTAAAATGCATGTTTATCTAAAATTATACTACACAGTAGTCTGAGTATCAACATCTGTTTGCAAAGCATATGCAAAACTTCAGGCAGCAATGAACAAATAATAAAAAACTCGGTCATGTGGGTAAGTAGTATGTTTTATAGCACACTGGGAGATTGTTTATGATTCTTGAATACCAGTAATCCCAATACTTGGGAGGTGGGGACAGGAGGATTGGGAATTCAAGGCTGTCTTAACTACAGAAGAAATTCAAGGCCAGTCTGAGCTATATGACACCCTCTCTCAAAAAAACAAAAAACATAAAAAGAATATAAGATTCACACTCGGTAGGTAGAAGCAGGCAGATCTCTGAGTTCAAATCCAGCCATGGGTACGTAGTGAAAACCCACCCCCCCATAGGGTTTTTCTTTGTAGCTTTGGAGCCTATCCTGGAACTCACTCTGTAGACCAGGCTGGCCCCAAACTCACAGAGATCCACCTGCCTCTACCTCCTGAGTGCTGGGATTAAAGGTGTGTGACACCATACCTAACTTGCATATGATTCTTAGAATATAGAAAATAGACTATTGTCTGCAAATGATGGGCTTCATGCATAGAAAAAAACAGAATTAACTAAAAATTGTAGTTGTGGGGCCAGATAAATGGGCACAGTTGAGAGAATGGGGAGGGGGGTTGGGAGGAGTTTCTGTGAGTTCAAGGCCAGATTAGGCTTCAAAACATGACAGTGCCTCAAACACCAAAAATAAACACCGAAAATGCTCCCGGGTGTCTTTGATAACCCATGAGGAAACCTGTTTCAGGTAGCAGAGATGAGACAGTGTGATTAGTCATTTGGACCTTTCCCTGTGCTGTGGGCTTGCCTGCCTCTCTCTGACTATAGGGGTCCCAGTGGAGCAACTCTCTCCACATTGCTGCCGTGAGGACTTTGTGAACCTGTGTTAGTCTGGCATCTGTGACTGGGAACTAGACTGATTTGTTGGTTCCTTTTGTTGGTGGTTTCTTATCCAGGTGGGAGTGTGGATTGATGTTGGCAGCCGCTATGAGACTGAGAAGAACAATGGGGCAGGTTACTTTTTGGAGCATCTGGCTTTCAAGGTAAGTCTAATGAAGTCCATGTCCCCTCAGTTAGGGCTGCCTGTCTCAAAGACCATAATCCAAAAAAATGAGTCTCCTGATTGGGGAACTTTGGGGCATAATCGCTGGTTATGCTTTCTGGAAGGAGCCGTATGGGCTTAGTTTTTTTCTAAGTGAGTGTTTATTAGATGAGTCCCTGCCTGAGGTCCCCCTTCCAGATTGCAGTCCATCATAACAGGGAAGTATAGTGGCAGGAACTTGGAACAGCTAATCACATTATATCCACAGTCAAGAGCAGAGAGATTAGGCTGTTATGGGAACTCTGATTATTAGATAACACTTGCTGCAACCATGCTGTTCTGTTCCTGACTGTCTCCGTCCTTTGGCCCATGATGCTGTCTGCTCAGCTGAGGGCCTACCTAATATAATGAATACAGACTGTTGAGGGAGAGATGTGCTGGGATTTCAACCTCTGAAGGCAGGTTCCTGTACTCTGGCTCCTGGTTTGGATTTTTTTTTTTAAATGTATAACCATGTATTTGCCTATAGCATCTCTTGGAACTGGGGTATGGATGCTTGTGAGTGCATATGGGTGCTGGGAATCAAATCTGAGTCCTCTGCAAGAGCAGCAAATGCTCTCAACTTCTGAGCCATTGCTTCAGCCCCCTGATTGGTCCTCTTGGTGTCTGATTCTAGGGAACAAAGAATCGGCCTGGCAGTGCCTTGGAGAAGGAGGTAGAGAGTATGGGGGCTCACCTTAATGCCTACAGCACTCGGGAGCACACTGCTTACCTCATCAAGGCGCTGTCCACGGACCTGCCAAAAGGTAACACCTGGAGGAAGGCGTGAGCACAGAAGGGTAGGTCTCCGGGGCTGCAGAAGGCAGGCTCCCAAGAGCTCCCAGGCTGTCCCCAGAATTGGACTTACCCATGGGACTGTCTCCTTGTTGAAAAGCAACTAAGACGAGTGTACAGTAGTGGGAAATGTAATTCTTTAAACTTTATTTTTTTAATCATGTGTGTGTTGGTGTGTGCTTGGTCAGAGGTGGCTTAACAGGAGTCAGTTCTCTGTCCATCGTGTGGGTTCTGGACCCACACTCAGGTCTTCATGTTCGGTGCCAATGCCCTTACTCACTGAGTCAGCTCTGAGTTCTTTGATATAACTTACCATTAGGTAGTCCAAGTTGGCTTTGAACTGTGTAGCCTGGGTGTCCTTGAACTCTTAGTAATCCTCTTCTGGTCTCTCAAATGCTGAAACTAGGGTGTGCACCACCATGCCCGGTTAGCACAGCCTTTCTTTCTGTGTCCAGTTGTGGAGCTCCTGGCAGATATTGTTCAGAACTGCAGTCTGGAAGACTCCCAGATCGAGAAGGAACGAGATGTGATCCTGCAGGAGATGCAGGAAAATGATGCGTCTATGCAGAATGTGATCTTTGATTACCTACATGCCACAGCATTCCAGGGCACACCTCTGGGCCAGGCTGTGGAGGGGCCCAGTGAGAACGTCAGGTGAGAGAGAGCTGGCTGAGATTGAAATAGTGCATGTCCCCATCAGCCACATGCCCTTTAGGTTGTCTACCTGCCTGTATTGTTTGTTTTTGTATTCCCATCTGGTCCTGTGACCCTGTTGACTCTGGAGTCTTCACTTGAGTCTTGGACTCTGTTTAGGATATCCTGACAGTCTGGGGGAGGGAACGCCTAGGTGTCCCTTCTGTGTACCACTTTGTCCTATGTTGGGAGTGTGCCACGAGAAGTGTACAGCAGCAGGAAACTGGTGCCCCTTCAGAGCCCAGGGTTAGTGCACACCTTCCTCAGCATGCTGCCCTGTGGGTCCTGAAGGGGTTGGTGACAGAGTAGATTGGGAGGGGCGTGTTAAAGCCTGCTCTTGAGGGACACCATTCCTCCTCTCAGTTCCATTTTGTGTGACTCAGTTTGCTGTGGATTGAGAGGGGTTGACTCGGCTGCATGTCTTACAGGAGGCTGTCTCGAGCAGACTTGACTGATTACCTCAGCAGGCATTACAAAGCTCCTCGAATGGTGCTGGCTGCAGCTGGGGGTGAGTGATGGTTTGCTGAAGCCCTGGACAGGTGGCCCAAACCTCGCTTATCCGTGCCTGGATCTCTGGTTCTGACCACAGAGGACGCCAGGGAACTCTGTTGCTGTCCTGTCACTGAAGTCTGCGACCCTTCTGTGCTTTGAGATGGGCTCGGATCCCGTTCTGCTGCTACCACTGGAACTGGCCGTACAGGGGCACTCCTCGTACATGCCTCAGTTTGCTGCCAGCTCCTGCCCATGCCTCATACCTCTCTTAGCCTCACCTAGTCCTAAAATACCGTTTGTGGGCCAATGGAAGCCATGCAGGCTTATTCCTTACAGCCTTGCCATTGGGTACCACTGACAGTGGCACTGTGATCATGTAGATTTGATGGTGACTGGTGCCCCCTTCAAAGGGAGGCACAGAATCACAGCAGAGGTTTTAATGGGAGCTTAGAGTTAGAGGTTGGTGGGGAGCACATGTCATCTGAACAAATTTCGGAAGGGTGGTAGTTGTCAGTTAGGGGGACCTGAGAAAGGGGAAAGGTAGTGCCCGCCCTGACCTGGTATTACTCTAACGCTTACTCTGCTGCTGAATGGGGTCAGAGTAAGGCAGGCTAACTAGGGACAGTGTGACAGGTACCCTGTGGGATATGGCAGAAGCAAGGGGAGAAGTGGGTGGACTCCACATAGTCTTCTGATGCGGGCCTCTATAGGTCTAGCTGTGGCTAGGGAAGCAGGCTTGCTTAAAACTTGCCGCCAAGGTGGGAGAAAAAGACCAGGAAGCACATGACAGGGAACGTGGGGACCAAGAGCAGCGTCAGTTACTAACCCATCAGACTTTCTTGAGTCTTAGCAGGCTTAGTTAGGGCAGGTAGTCCTGTGATGGTGCTCACCTGTCAAGGTGTGCCCCGGGGCGTCTTGTGAACTGAGGATAAAAGGCCCCTGTCATGATCTAGCTTGGGTGTGTGATGTTCCTTATACTTGGCCTCAGCTCCCCAGGATCCCAGGGTAAATCGTGGCCCTGCAGGAGCACCTCTTTTTACCACCTCCTTCAGGGCCATCAGTCAGGTCTGTGACACATAGAGCTTGAGAGGTAGTCTTGTAGCTGGAGTGTAACGGTTCCCTCAGTGCAGACAAGGTGACGCCTCTGGGGTGAGATCCACCGTCATGACAGACCATTGCCCCTCTTGTCCGTTTTTCTGACTTTTTTTTTTAATTGCATTTATGTGTTTGGGGTGTGTGTGTGTGTGTATGTGTATATACACACGTGTACACATCCAAGGCCATCTTGTGGGAGTTGATTCTCTTTTACCAATGTGGATCTCAAGGAGCAAACCCAGTCATCAGACTTGGTAAATAGGTGCCTTTTACTTGCTGAGCTGCTACTTCAGAGATTTATTTATTTCCTTTTTTTTTTTTGTGACTTTCTGTATACCACAAGCATGTGGGTGCTCATGGAGGCCAGAAAAGGATGTTAGATCCCCTGGAGTGAGTTACAGGCAGTTGTGAACTGTCTGACATTGGTGCTGGGAACTGAACCCAGATCCTCTGGAAGAGCAGGAAGTGCTCTTAACCGCTGAGCCATCTCTCCAGCCCCACTTTTATTTATAGTACTGGGATTGAACCTAAGGCATTGTGCATGCTAGGCAAGAGCTCTGAGTACGCAATATCCTCCCATCTGCCATTTTTTAATAATACTTTTTCAAAGATTTAATGTGGGGGCTGGAGAGATGGCTCAGTGGTTAAGATCACTGGCTGTTTTTCCAGAGGACCTGGGTTCAATTCCCAGTGTCCGCATGGCAGCTCACAACTGTCTGTAACTCCAAGATGTGACATCTTTACACAGACATACATACAGGCAAAGCACCAATACACATAAAATAAGAATTAAAAAGATTTAATGTGTATGAGTGTTTTGTCTTCCTGTATGTCTACATACTACGTGTGCCTGGTGTTTACAGAGGTCAGAAGAGGGCATCAGATCTGGAACTAGTTTTAGATGGTTATAAACCACAATTGTAGGTGTTAGGAACAATCCCTGATCTGCAAGAACAAGAGCTCTTAACTGCTGAGCCATCTCCAGAGTCCCCACCTTCCAAGTCTGTGTTTAAGTTCAGTGTGGCTAGGGCCACGGGCTGTTTAGTCCTGCGTTCTATCTCGCCTAGGGTCTGCCTAGGGATCATCCGCTCCCCTCATGGTGTTCTGATGACGTTTTCACCGATTCAGGACATAGAAGTCCTGCTATGGTCTGATTCCTCTTACCTGTGTTTGGACTCTGTTCCCCACAGGAGTGGAACACCAGCAGCTGCTAGACCTCGCCCAGAAGCACTTCAGCAGCGTCTCTCGGGTGTATGAAGAGGATGCTGTACCTGGTGTCACTTCGTGTCGCTTCACTGGCAGTGAGGTGTGCAGGCGGTGGCAGGGTTGGTGCTCTGAGCTGGGGACCTCTGGGAGGATCCGGGTACACGGTTGTCTTTGTGATGTCAGATTCTTCAGGAATTGGCAAGGGCCCAGCATTTCCCATCCTTTCTGTTTACTCAGGAGGTCGAGTTTCCTGTCAGCCTTGATGTGTGTTGTTTCAGATCCGCCATCGTGATGATGCCCTGCCTTTAGCCCATGTGGCCATTGCAGTGGAGGGACCTGGCTGGGCCAACCCGGACAATGTGGCCCTCCAGGTGGCCAATGCCATCATTGGCCACTATGACTGCACGTACGGTGGTGGAATGGTGAGTACTAGGAACAGGCATGGCACCTTGCCTTCAGGGAGGAGAGGAGGCTGTGGGCCACAGAAAAAAGGGTGCTTATGATCCTTGCCTTTGGCAGCACCTGTCCAGCCCACTGGCTTCTGCTGCTGTGGCGAACAAGCTTTGCCAGAGTTTCCAGACCTTCAACATCTCCTACTCTGAGACTGGGCTGCTGGGCGCCCACTTTGTCTGTGATGGCATGAGCATTGATGATATGGTGTTCTTCCTGCAAGGCCAGTGGTGAGTGTCAGTCAGCTCAGTATTGCTATGGGAGCCAGGGGTGTGTGGCCGGGATAGCAGGAGGCTAAGAGACAACACGGTCTCCCAGAATGAACATCACTTCAAACCCACTCCCCATCCCCACCCGACTTAGGATGCGCCTGTGCACCAGTGCTACAGAGAGTGAGGTGATTCGGGGCAAAAATATCCTCAGGAACGCCTTGGTGTCTCATCTGGATGGTGAGTCCTCATCCCTGTAGTGAGGGATGTGTACAGTATATCCCTGTAGTGATCAATGACTCGGGCTGTAGTGTGGCCAGGGTTAGAAAGGAGAACCTTGGCCGTGCGTGGTGTTTCACACTTAATCCCAGCATTTAGGAGATAAGCCAGGAAGAACAAGAGTTCATGGTTACCCTTAGCTACACAGTGAGTTCAGGGCCAGACTGTAGTACATGAGACTCTATCTTTAAAAACAAAAAATATGGAGCTGGAGAGATGGCTCAGCAGTTAAGAGCACTGGACCAGAGGACCTGAGTTCAATTCCCACCAACTACATGTTGTCTCAAAATCATCTATAGTGGGATCTGATGCCCTCTTCTGGCATAAAGTTGTACATGCAGATAGAGAACTCGTACATTAAATATGTAAATAATTCTTTAAAAAAGAAAAACAGTGATGGGCAAGGCTGCCCATGCCTTTATCTGCACTCTGGAGGCAGAGGCAGGCAGATCTTTTGAGTTAGAAGCCGGCCTGGCCTGCCAGCAAAGGGCCATAGCAAGACCTTGTCTCAAAAGAAAACAGAAGAGAGCAGAGAGGCGGGGAAAGACGGCTTTAAAGCCTCACCTCCCCTGCCTCCCCCCCCCCCCCATGCGGAGATTGGAGCTTCAGGTGCAGTGGAGGTGACCCACTACTGTTGGAGCAGGTTGTTACGGAAAAGGGGTCAGAGCACGGTCCTAGAGGCATTTGTGGGTCCAAAAGTGGACTGGGCAGACCTCTAAGCTTTCCCCCTTCCCTTGAAGGCACCACCCCTGTGTGTGAAGACATTGGTCGCAGCCTCCTGACTTATGGCCGCCGCATCCCTCTGGCCGAGTGGGAGAGCCGGATTGCGGTAATTGGCCCCCTGGCTGATGGCCCTCTACGGAGTTGGGAGCATCTCTGTTATCAAGGCAGCTGCCACTTGCAGGGGTGGGAGTAGTCAGAGGGGTACTGATGGCTGTGGACTAGGTAGTGTACATTCACCTGTACATTCACCCTTTGGGCAGAGGAACAGCTCCAAAGGACAAGTAGGAAGTGTGGGTTGACTCAAGAAAATCCTGGCTAAGGGGTGCCCAGGGTCTGTCATTCAGTGTTCTCTCTGCTTCCCTGTACAGAAGGTGGATGCCGGTATGCTGCGTGAGGTTTGCTCCAAGTACTTTTATGACCAGTGTCCAGCAGTGGCTGGATTTGGTGAGTAGTCTAGAAGGTCGCTCTTGCCGTTTCCTCAGACTGTTGTCTTGTCTCCCCTCCTGCTCCGGTCCCCCATTCCCAGCTTACACTTTGAGAAGGAAGTTGAGGTTCTCTCCAGTAACCTGGTGCCAGGGAGTTCTTTTTCAGAAAGCCTGTCCCAACAGTTCCCTGACTCCTTGCCAAGCTACTTCCATTAATACCCCACCCACCCCCAGCCCACCAGGTAACAGGTACCCTGCATGTGGGGTGGGGCTGCCAGGCCAGAGCATGAGAGGACAGGCTCAGCACCCTGGGGAGTGTGCTCTTCCCTCTTTCACTCAAAGCCTGTCTTGTGCTGCTCTGGGCAGCCACTCTGAGCTGGGTGTGGCACAGGGCCAGGTGTCCCTGTGCAGGCCAGGCACTCCACCCTGACTCCCCACCCTATCCCCACAGGCCCCATTGAGCAGCTCCCAGACTACAACCGGATCCGTAGCGGCATGTTCTGGCTGCGCTTCTAGGCAGGAAGTCTGTGCTGGCAGGCAAGAGGGTGGGGCCAGGGACTCGGGGTCCTCTGCCACAAACATACCGCTCCTGCTGCTCAGACGTATGCAGCCAATTACCACCAATAAAGTCCTATTGAGAACTGTGTCGTCCTTTCTTTAGTATTGGCATTGAGTCCGCTGGGGAGCAAAGACTTCCTCATGTTCTACATCCTGAGTCCTGCCTGTCTTCCCCTTGTCTGATGTGTCCTTAGCCAGGGGCAAATGTGGAGGCTGCAGTGCAGAGGCCGGAAGCCTTTGATGCTTGCAGGGAGTTCGCCCAGATGTTTCCACTCAGCTACATGGGGGACATTCCTTAGCCAGCTTGTCCCAGGAGTGGGATGTGGGAGTTATGGAAACTACAGCCCAGCCTGTACCCTATTGAGGTCCCAGTGTGGAAACTGGGAGCTTATGTGAGAAACTCCTCACTGAAGACACTGTACAGAGCCACCCTCTGGTGGCCTCTGTTCTTTGCTGGGATGGACTAGGAGGGGCCACTAGTGTCCCAGAGGAAGCCGCTTCAGAGTGTGTACTGTGGATTATAGAGAGGATAGCCCGGGGCACAGTGTTCTGATTTGGTTTCTAACTGCTGTCTGGACAGGCAAGGCAGGAATCCTTTGCCTCTATTTGCCGCTGACTCAGGCTCCAAGAATAACCCTGAGCTCAGTGGGGCCCAAGCCCCCTCCCTCTTCTCGGTCTGTCCTAGGCAAGTCCTGAGCTGTTGGCCTAGAGGTCCCCTCCCCATTTTCTAGAGGCAGCCAGGACCTAGCCCTCACCTAATAAAGCTCAAATGCTTTATCTCTGCTACCCCTTTGAGCTCTCTTCCTGCACTCCCCAGGCTTCTGTAAGATCCCTAAGGTGGCCTGTAGGAAAGGTTGGAGCAAAGGCCTGAGCCTCTGAACTTGGCTGCTGTGAATGTGAGCAGGGTTCTGGGGCAGTTTGTTGAGAGGGGCCATTCCAAGTCTCCCCAGCACCCTCTGCTTAATGTGGCCAGAAAAGCCTTGACTCTTAGGCTGTCCGGTATCTCCCTCAGGTGTCAGGGCACAGGTCATCCTGTGTGACCACCTGGAAGGAAACTGTTGGGTAGCACACAACTTAGATGGGCCCAGCCCTGGCTGTGTATGGGTACAGAGCACCCAGGGCCAGGAATGAGGGCCATGTCTGTTGTGCTCATGGAATGAGATTTGATGTCTCTTAAGCTAATGTCTGACCCCAAAGGCTGTAGACATGCTGGACATGAGAGGGAGCTGCTGGGAGTTTCTGAACACCTTGCATTCTGAGCCAGGGTGTTTCATCTTTCCTCTAGAAACATGTCAGGCAGGTGTCTACAGGTGATTGTGAAGAAAAGTAACTTGGTAAGAGCTGTGAGTTAGCATGGGGATTTGGGCGTTTCTGTGGCCATCCAGGTGAGCCTGTTTATGATCAGGGCCATAGGGAGAGGTAAAGTGAGATGTGGAGGTACAAGCAGGGCAGTGTTCCCAGTAGTCTTGGGAGACGACACCTGCCCAACTTTGGGAAGAATGTTGAGGTTTTGGGGCTACAGTGGGATGTGGGCCCTGGTTAGAGACATGGTGCCATCTTGCAAAACATGACAAGCCAAAGAAGAAAATGTCCAGGGAAGCATGAGAGGGAAAAGTTCACAGGCTGGGGCTCCACTGCCCTGATGGAAGAGCTGCAGGTAGGTACAGGTCTCCAGTACTGTCCTAAAGCTGCAAGCCTGCCAGGATGCTCAGCCAAAGGCCTTAGAGGGCCACAGCCCTGTTCTTGCTGTAGACCTGGCCATCCCCAGCCTTCTGCCTTCTCAGTAGCCTCCTTTGACCCCACACTGAGCCTTTAGTTGAGGGGCACTTCAGATCTAGTGAGGTTTGCCTTGATGCTAATACTCTAAGTTGGGCCTCCTGTTTTCCCTAAAGGTCAGGCCCACATACATGTGTGTCCATACTGTACATGCCATCTATATCCTGCTCTCGCCCACCCTTGGCTGTGCCAGAGGAGGCAATGGTCTTAAGGGCGGGGGTTGCCTCTTTGAGAACAGGCCTGGTTCTCTACTGCCCTCATCTGGAGCATACCTTTTAGGGTTGGGAGGCCCTGACGTTGGAAACCGTTTCTAGGACCTGTAAAGACTGTCCTGGGATAGTTTGGGGAGTGGGGGGTCTTCAGTGATGACAGAAGCTCCAGCTTTCCTGACAATGGAAATAGGAGTGGATGGTCCTCTGTACCCTGAGGTTTGCCCATGCTGGAAACCTCAGCCCTGGCCAGACCCAGGAGAAACAACAGAACTTCCATCCCTCCCCATCTCCCCACTTAACCTGGGGATCTGAAGGGAGCAAGGTTGCAGGGCCAAGCGTCCTGGAAGCTGTCCAGCAGCAATGGTGAATGAAGATACACTTGCTGGGTTGTGCTGAACCATACAGGACTGGCTAAACAAAGAAACAGGGCCAAATGGGGTTAGTTTTCTTAGGCACGTCTCTCTGTCTTGATGCCACCCACCTAGTAAACATCGTGTATAACCAAAGACCTTATTAAGAAGTTGGGCTTGACCTAGGATTGGGACCTAGGATTGGGAATGACTGTCTACAGGGAAGGATTGAGAGGGACTCAATTAGGAAGGGGAAAGTTAGATACTTTAGAGGCAATGAGGAAAGGAAATGGTCATAGGGTGGCCCCAGGCCTAGTCAGGGGATTGAGTAAAAAGAGTCTACGAGAGTATATTGAAGGAGAGGATTCCGATAAGCTAGAATGAAGGCAAGCAAATGGGGGACCCTGGCCTGAATCACCGACAGGCCCTGCTAGTGGGAACATGGGCATTAGGTGGATTCCTGAGAGCTGAGCTGTCACCATGGGTGGTCCATCCCTCCACATATGGACAACCCTCCCTCCCTGCAAACACAGCTGGATGGCATCTGTCTAGAACTGGATCATGACATAGTGGGGAGTGAAGGGCATTTGGATGGACAAATATGAACAAGCATGACACAGGTTCTCTTCTAAAGCAGGGATGTATTGCTTAGATTCAGGCCAAAGCAATTTGGGGTCCCTAAGATAGTCCCAGAGTCTCTCCTTTGCTGGGGGCTGCTCTGCCTGTCATAGAGGTTAGGGTGGGGCACAGGAGGTCTGCTAGACAGAAGCATGGCTGATTCACATGATCTGCGTTTGTCAGGACCTATAGCCTGAGGCTTTGTCTGGGCACCCCCACGGATTGGGGGTGAGTCAGCTCCAGCTGCAATATGCCCGACCATCGGGCTACTACCACTATGGTCTGCAGGGACCTGTCCACATTTCAGAGAGCAGCAATGACTTCATTGGTCACTCTGACTAAAAAGCAGCCAAGACCTATAACCCTAAGTGAGATTGGGGTGCTCTCACAGCATCTGTCAAAAAACCTGGATGACTCCCAGAAGCCATGGGAGAGGGCCTTGCACTTAAGTGCGTCATATCTTAAATCCGGTAGAAGTGGGGTGGGGGAAGCGACCTCTGGGGAGGGGAGTGAGGGCGGACCGCCTGGTTCCCGCCTGCTGCTCCGCCTCCTGGGATCGGGGACTTTTCTCCTCTTTGCCGGCAGCGGGATTGGGACTGGCTGCGGCTGCGGCGGGAGCAGGCTGACGGGCAGGCAAGATTAAGTCTTGGGGGGCGGGGGGGTGGGGACTGGGTTTCCACCCGCCAAAAGCTCAGGAGACAAGGAACAGAGGTGAGGTTCCTGCCTGACGGTTTCTGTCACCCAGGATGAGGCTGCGGCTCCTGGTCGCTGCGCTCTGCGCTGCCGAGATCCTGGTGGGGGCGCCCGGAGTGTGGGCCCAGTCCAGAGATAGAGGTGGGCACCTTCCGGGGCTCTGTACCCTGTCACCCATGCATCCACTCAAACTTTATCCCTGACACTTTCCCTTCGAGGATTCCTCCAAACTCTTCATGGATGCCTCTAACTCTTCCCAGGCTCCCCGAATTCCACTCTGGGCTCCCCAAATTGCCTCCTAGCCCGTTGGCACCCAAATTCTAGCTCCCTAGATGCATGCTGAATCCCCTGCCCTTTTCCACCCGGCAACAGTCCCTCCGAAGCTGACTTCAGCCCCAGAGCTACACCCCTGCTTGCAACTTCTCCTCCACGGTGCTTCAGTCCTCCCTGAGAAGCTCTACTCTGAGCCCCACTGCGGCTTCCTCCCAGGCTAGCAGGCACCCGCCTACCTGGGCTGTTTGCATAGGCAGATGAGGCCTGTTGTCCATCCAGTCCCCGAGTCCCAGGAGACTTCAGTGCCTAGAGGAGGGTGGCTGGAGTCCTAGGAAAGGTCATGATCTCTCCTCCCTGCTTCAGTGACCTGCACACGCCTTTACGCCGCTGACATCGTGTTCTTACTCGATGGCTCTTCATCCATTGGCCGCAGCAACTTCCGCGAAGTGCGAGGATTCCTGGAGGGGCTGGTACTGCCTTTCTCAGGGGCAGCCAGTGCCCAGGGTGTGCGATTTGCCACAGTGCAGTACAGTGATGACCCACAGTGAGTAGCCGGCTTGGGGCCAGGACCGTGGGTTCCAAGACCCCTTCCTCAGATAGGAGAGAGTCTAGAAACAGGCTTCGGGGAGCCCAGAAAGGCCCTAGCCAAGACCTCCTCTGGAGACAGGTAGGGATAACTTGGAAGAGTGTTCCTGTCCTAAAATACTTCCAAGCAGTTTCCTGGAGGGGCGGGGGTGGGGATGGACAGGATGACTCTGTTTTCTGATCTGGTTAGAGATGGGGAATCCAGGTCAGAGTCTCCATGTTGGGGCTCTCTGACCCCTTCAGCTCTCTGCTCACCAGAAAGGCTTTCTGTCTGGCTAGTGTCCACTGTCCTACAACTGGACCTTTCTCTTGTGATTATCTAACCAGATATCCTGTCCCCTCTAGGCTGGGAACCTCAAGAGTTCAAGGTCTGCTGAGGTTCAGCAACATTGCTATACTGAGCAGCACCTGAGGGATCTGCTAATGTAGACGCTTCCGTGGTAGAGGGCTGGGATCTCAGAACCAAGGGCACTATCAAGAAGTCCCATCCCAGGGGCCAGGGCTGCAAGAAATCATGATCCTTCTCTTTTGCTACCCCGTTTTTCCCCCCTCAGAACAGAATTTGGTCTGGATGCACTTGGCTCTGGAGGTGATACCATCCGTGCCATCCGTGAACTCAGCTACAAGGGTGGTAACACCCGTACAGGGGCCGCTCTCCACCATGTTTCTGACCACGTCTTCTTGCCCCATCTAACACGACCTGGCATCCCCAAGGTGTTCCCTAAACTTACCATGCCTCCAGATGTGACCCCCAAATAAATGTCCAAAGCATCCCTGACTGGTCTTGGCATCTATCCCAGGTCTGCATCCTGATCACAGATGGGAAGTCCCAAGACTTAGTGGACACAGCTGCCCAAAAACTGAAGGGGCAGGGAGTCAAGCTGTTTGCTGTGGGTGAGAACCAAGCTGAAGTGAGAGGTCAGTTGGAGTGGGGACCATTCAGAGAATGTGTAAGTAACTGAGCCCTGTTCGGGCATCTCTTCAGGAATCAAGAATGCTGACCCCGAGGAGCTGAAGCGGGTTGCATCACAGCCAACCAGTGACTTCTTCTTCTTCGTCAATGACTTCAGCATCTTGAGGACACTGTTGCCCCTCATTTCCCGGAGGGTGTGTACAACTGCTGGTGGTGTGCCTGTGACTCTGCCTCGTAAGTTCCTGCCCACTCTGGGTACCCTGGCCCAGGGTCCCTATCCTAACCCCAGCCTAGGAGTGCTGACTTACGCACTCCTCACCCCTGACCCTCTTTCCTGATGACCTGATACTGCCTCCAACCCCATTCACAGTTGATGACACTTCATCTGGGCCCCGGGACCTGGTGCTGTCTGAACCAAGTAGTCAGTCCTTGCGAGTACAGTGGACAGCAGCTAGTGGCCCTGTGACCGGCTACAAGATTCAGTACACCCCTCTAACAGGGCTGGGACAGCCACTGCCAAGTGAGCGGCAGGAGGTAAGGATTGTCAGCAGTGACTGGTGGCTGCTAGGGACGTGATCAGACAATGTGAGATGATCTCTGGCCCTGGGCAGGTGAACGTCCCGGCTGGTGAGACCAGCATGCGACTACAAGGTCTCCGGCCACAAACTGAATACCAAGTGACTGTGGTTGCCCTCTACGCCAACAGCATCGGGGAGGCCGTGAGTGGGACAGCTCGGACCAGTGAGCAATTCTGTCAACCTCTGACCCCATTCTCCTAAGCACCCAGGCCCCCAAACCCCTTCCTACTTTTGGCTTTACTAATCCCTGGTGGGGCCTTCCCCAGCTGCCGAGGAAGGGCTGGAGCTGAGCATCCAGAACATCACATCCCACAGCCTCCTGGTGGCCTGGAGGAGAGTGCCAGGCGCCACTGGTTACCGTGTATCATGGCGGGACCTCGGTGGTAAGTGAGGGGTGTGGTCTGAAAAAATTATAGAGTCCTGCATCTGTAATGCCCACTGAACCCTCTGTGGCCCCAATACAGGTGGGGTGACACAGCAGCAGGACATGGGCCCTGGACAGGGGTCAGTGTTTTTATATCACTTGGAGCCTGGCACAGACTATGAGGTGACCGTGAGCGCCCTATTTGGCCACAGCGTGGGGCCTCGCACTTCTCTGACTGCCCGCACTGGTGAGAAGTCTGGGTCCTTTCTTCAGACTGGGCTGAGCAGGCAGGGCAGGGTGCAGAGGCCATTGATACCCATGTGCCCTGAGCAGATTCCTCGGTGGAGCAGACCCTGCACCCTGTCATCCTGAGCCCCACATCCATCCTCCTTTCCTGGAACTTCGTGCCTGAGGCCCGTGGCTACCGGCTGGAGTGGCATCGTGAGAGTGGTCCGTGCAGGTGGAGAGCTGGGCAGGCAGGGTTTGGGGCTTGGCTTCAGCTAACCCGACCCTGCCATCTTGCAGGCTTGGAGCCACCACAGAAAGTGGTGCTGCCCTCTGATGTGACCCGCCACCAGTTGGATGGGTTGCAGCCAGACACTGCTTATCGCCTTACGCTCTACACTCTGTTGGAGGGCCGGGAGGTGGCCACTCCCGCAACCGTGGTCCCTACTGGTAAGGACGCTGCAGGTCTAAGTGAGTGGGAAAGTCTAGCGACTCCAGTCAGCCTGACAGTCTCCTCTCACACAGGGCCAGAGCGGCCGGCCAGTGAGGTGATGAATTTACAAGCCGTAGAGCTGCCTGGGCAGCGCGTGCGAGTGTCTTGGAACCCCGTCCCCAGTGCCACTGAGTACCGCGTCACCGTGCGTAGCACCCAGGGTAAGGCCGAAGCAGCCGGAAAAGTCCCCTCATACCAAAGTCCCAGCCTGCAGCACCCTCGCACTCCTCCTGCTGGGTTCCTACAGACCATCTCTTTGCCCATCTACATCCGGAGAACTGTCAACCCCAGAACTGCCTCAGGGTCTGCCTCTCCTCTCCTCTCCCCTGCCCGTGTCTCTTCAGTTGTCTATCTCCACTCCACCCACACCCCTGCCATGGCTCGTCCTTCTCTGCCACAAGCTCTGTGACCCTCCCTTCTGCGGTCCTTCTCAAGTGGGAGAAGAGGGCCCCCTGTGGTCGAGCCAGTCGTGGCTCGAACTGGACAGAATCTGTCGCAGTCTCTTGATTCTTTGCCTAGAGTGTCTCAGACTTCCGTGTCCCCCCAAATCCCTGACATTTCCACTGCCTCCCCACTCAGAGTCCTCTAAGACTAATCTCTCATGTCATGACCTCATCCAACACTCACCTCTGTCATCCCATGTCAACATCTATCAGTGGCTTGTCAACTTGTCCCACTGTCTCGGACTCTCCTCATACTATATCCCATGTCTCTGTCCCCTGACCCCAACATCCAGTGTCCCCACACATTGGTGACTCCAGTTATCCTGTGTTGCCTCCATGACTGGTCCCTTTAACCCACATCCTTTTATCTTTCTGTTTTCCTCTCTCACTGGCCCTCACCATCCAGTTTTCCATCTCCCATGAGACTCTTTGCCTTGCATCCTTGCCCATCACTGACCGCTGTTCAATATTCCTGTGTGGTACTGACCCCTGCCTGCCCGATCTGCCTTCTCTCAGGGGTTGAGCGGACCCTGTTGCTTCCTGGGAGTCAGACAGCCTTTGACTTAGATGATGTTCGAGCTGGGATTGGCTACACAGTGCGGGTGTCTGCTCGAGTGGGCACTCATGAGGGTGATGCCAGCATCCTCACCATCCGCAGAGGTGAGCACTTTGGGAGACTTGTAGGGAATGGTGATTGACTTGCTCCTATCCCCATCTTGACTCTTCACCCTTGTCTTTAATCCCCAGATCCAGAAACCCAACTTACTGTTCCAGGACTGCGGGTTGTGGCATCAGATGCAACGAGAATCAGAGTGGCCTGGGGACCCGTACCTGGAGCCAGTGGATTTCGGATTAGCTGGAGGACGGGCAGTGGTCAGTGTGCAGTGTGTGGATTGCTGAGAGAAGTGATCGGAGTGTGGAGGACTAGGAAGACACCCAGACACCAGCTCATCATTTCTCTCTGCTCCTAGGTCCAGAGTCCAGCCAGACAGTGACCCCAGAGTCTACCGCCACAGACATCCTGGGGCTGCAGCCTGGAACTTCTTACCATGTGGCTGTGTCGGCACTGCGAGGGAGAGAAGAGGGCCCCCCTGTGGTCATCGTGGCTCGGACTGGTCAGAGCCTGACCCAGTCCCTTGGTTCTTTACGTCTAGTGTCTCTTCAGACTTCTATAGCCCTTTTTACCGCTCACACTTCTACCGCTTCTGCCCTGAGAGTGCCATTCCATCCCCGTTCCTACTCCAGCCTTCTCCTTCATGTTCACCCGTATCTCAGCCCAGCTCCTACTGTCCTTGTTCCTATTCCTGCTGCTCATCCCTCAGAACCCACCACTTCCTCCTCCTTTCTCTCCTTCTCTTCCTTCTCTCCCTCCTCCTCTTCTTCCTCCTTCTCTCCCTATTTCTCCTCCTCTTCCTCCTCCTCCTCTTTTCCTGGACCCAACTCTCCTTAGACTTCACTCCGTCCTTTGCCCTCCCTGACTCCTAATGCTTCCACAGACTCCTCTCTGTCAGACCTTGCCTTTCAGATGGCTGCAGACTGCCAGCTCAGCCTTCCTAGGGTACCTTTTGTCAAAACCCCCACTGCTTCCTTTGTGAGATTCCTGCCTCTTTAAACACTCACAGCCGTCCCTTACCAGATAGCTCCCCCTCTTCTCCCATCAGACCCCCTGCCTACTTTACCAGACTCCCCACTGTCTCCCTCTCCAGACCCACTGGGCCCGGTGAGGAGAGTCCACCTGACTCAGGCTGGCAGCTCGTCTATCAGCATTGCCTGGACCGGGGTTCCTGGTGCCACAGGATACAGGGTTTCCTGGCGCTCAGGCCATGGTAGGACGCAGGGATTTAAGGCGGGCCTGAGAGGCAGTTCTGAGTAGAATGGAGGATGGAGATTCTTTTGGGGTCCAAGTGGAGCACTGGTAGCCTGGCACGTCCTAGTGTTACCTCTATCCCCGATCCCAGGTCCAGAGAAGTCTCAGTTGGTTTCTGGGGAAGCTACAGTGGCTGAAATCGATGGGCTGGAGCCAGACACAGAGTATACCGTGCGTGTGAGAACCCATGTAGCTGGTGTGGATGGGGCCCCTGCCTCTGTGGTTGTGAGGACTGGTAAGTGGACCCTGGCCAGCAGTTCTCACGCCTCATTGGCTGACCCAACCTGCTAAGTATTTCTGACTGCTCTAACTGCCCATTCCATTGCTGCTCAGTGACTTTCCTGTTCGTGCTGAACCACTCATGGTGACTGAGTGTCTACCCATGGTGGTGACCTCGGCCCTGCCACGCTTCCCGCTTTGAAACACTGACCTCGTCACTCTTAAACTTCCCTCCACTGACCCGGCTGCACTACCCTCACCTAGCCTCCATTACCCACGTCTGCCTTACCACTCCTGTGCCTGCTAGATACCAGTGGCCCCTGACTTTTACCTTGCCTTTGTCCCTAGCCCCCGAGCCCGTGGGCAGTGTGTCAAAACTGCAAATCCTTAATGCTTCCAGTGATGTTCTACGGGTCACTTGGGTAGGAGTCCCTGGAGCCACAGCCTATAGACTGGCGTGGGGACGGAGTGAAGGTATGGCTCCATGGCCCCATCCTTGTCCTCCCTGGCTATAACTGCCCTCTCTGGTTATCTCCCCTAACCCTTACTCTTCACTGGCCTGGCCAGGTGGCCCTACGAGACACCAGATACTCCCAGGAAACAAGGACTCTGCAGAGATACGAGGTCTCGAAGGTGGAGTCAGCTACTCAGTGAGAGTGACAGCGCTTGTTGGGGACCGCGAGGGTGCACCGGTTTCCATTGTCATCACCACACGTAGGAGGATTTGGGGCTGGAGTCTCGGACTGGGAATTGTGTCCAAGGGATGGGGCTTATGAGGCTGGACTTTGTGCCGGGATTGGAGAAGGGATCGAGGATTTATAGTGAACCTGTGTGGGTAAAGTCTTGGGGAAAAAATGTAGTACTTAGGATTGGTGCGGCCTGTGGGGCAAAGCTTCCCTGACCGTTGTGCTTTTCCTTAAGCGCCTGAGGCTCCAACATCTCTGGAGACCCTTCAAGTGGTGCAGCGTGGAGAACACTCCTTGAGGCTGCGCTGGGAGCGGGTACCGGGAGCACTGGGCTACCGTCTGCACTGGCAACCTGAGGGTGAGAGGTGCCCTAGTGGGACCAATAGATTGGGACCAATAAAGGGAGAGGGCCAATTGGCGGAGTCATCAACCTTGGTGGAAGGAGCAGGGGCCGGGTCTGCAGGACCAAAAACAGCAAGGGGCTTAGTCAACAAGGTGGGTGGCACTATCAGTCTTGAGGGCATGCATCTGGTAGGGTCAGTGACGAGGACAGGATAAAGATGAATGAGGAAGGTCCACCAGGAGGGTGAAACTGATTAGCAGTGGTCGGTGTGGTTGGTGGGAGTCGGTGAGGTGGGCGCATCTACCACTGTTAGACTCCATCCTCCTCATATTCCTGGTCTTTACTCTCATACTTGTCTTAGGTGGCCAGGAACAGTCCCTAATCTTGAGACCTGAGTCCAACAGCTACAGTCTGGATGGACTGGAGCCAGCAACACTGTACCACGTATGGCTGAGTGTCCTGGGGCAGACTGGAGAAGGACCCCCTAGGAAGGTGTCTGCACACACTGGTGAGCCTTCCCAGAGCTCTCACTGGCCTCTGGTGTGCACTTCCCCTCATGTGGAGACCCACAGAGGTTTCCTAGTGAGATCTGAACTTGCTTTACCCAGCTGGGCTGCGGAAGGGGATGATTGGACCACCAGTGTGGTTACCAGGTGTTTGGAAGGGTCTGCACTTGGCTGTGCAGCGTGCTTTGATCTAGCAAGGGGGAGGTCTTTTGTCCCGCCCCTTGGCCTTGTTATAAAAAGCCCCTTGAAGAAACAGAAGGGGCCGGTGGATTTTGATCCAGGTCCTCCCGAAGCTACCCTGTGTTTCTGTCTGTCTCCTCTCCGCTATCTTCCTATCTAAAAGTTTCTTAGTCCTCTCTCCTCCTCATAGGAACCCTTTAAAAGGTGGGAGCTGGCCACCTACACCCTCATTGATGATTTATCCTAATTTCCTGCACTCTAGACTCCTGTAGCCCCTCCCCTAAGGCCCTGGGGGAGATTCCAGCATGATCTCCCATAATGCTTCACTAGAGTGAGCCAGCTCCAGGATCTCATCGCTCTCTCTTGCTCTTTTCATCCAGCCTCTGATCCTTTTGTCTCTGATTCCCCTTTCAGAGCCCTCTCGTGTCCTGAGCACTGAACTACGTGTGGTGGACACCTCTATTGATTCAGTGACTTTGGCCTGGACCCCAGTGCCTGAGGCATCCAGCTACATCTTGTCCTGGAGGCCACTGGGAGGAACTGGCCAGGGTGAGGGGAAGGCCAGAGTTGGTGGGTGGTAATTGGGCCACATAGAGAAGCTCCTGTTCACCCAAATTTGCCTCTGCAGAAGTGCCTGGGGCTCCACAGACGCTGCCAGGGATCTCAAGCTCCCACAGGGTGACAGGGTTAGAACCTGGTATTTCCTATGTCTTCTCTCTGGCACCTATCCAGAGGGGTGTACGAGGTCCTGAGGTCTCTGTCACACAAAAGCCAGGTATGGAAGGAACAGTGGGAGAAGCCTGAGGGGATCATGTCATGGCTAATGATGCAAGTCACTCAGTTCTTTTGTTCAGTGTGTCCCCATGGCCAGATGGATGTGGTGTTCCTGTTGCATACCACTCGAGACAATGCTCACAATGCAGAGGCTGTAAGGAGGGTCCTGGAAAGGCTGGTGTCTGCACTCGGGCCTCTTGGTCCACACGCTGCTCAGGTTTGACTCTAAAGACAGCCAGACTCCACCCGCCCCCATCCCTCCTTCCTCCCCTTTGCAGGTTCCTCACCAGCCAACAATTCTCCACCCCTCTGGGGGTTCAGGCTCTCCCCCCCCAGGCTCCAGATCACCTCACCTGCTGGATGACTCCCTATCCTACCATCATTATGGACCCCCCATTAGCAGTCTGGATTGGTTATACCTCCCATGTCTTTTTCTCCAGACTCTGAGTACCCCTGTCCTGCTCCTTCTTTCCCTCCATGTTCTTTCTATGTCTGCCCCCACCCAGGTTGGCCTGCTGACCTACAGTCACCGGCCCTCCCCATTG
This sequence comes from Peromyscus attwateri, assembly GCA_902168425.1. Classification (NCBI taxonomy): domain Eukaryota; kingdom Metazoa; phylum Chordata; class Mammalia; order Rodentia; family Cricetidae; genus Peromyscus; species Peromyscus attwateri. The sequence goes on along the minus strand of CABHPP010118984.1, from coordinate 26,877 downwards.
TTCCCACTGAATAGTTCCCACGATCTTGGCATCATCTTGCAAAAGATCCGGGACATCCCATATGTAGATCCCAGTGGAAACAACCTGGGTAAGTGCTGCAGATGGCATGGACTCCCGGGGCTTCCCCATCAGGAGCTCAGTGTCTCAGGGTTCTGACACACCCTTCTTCCTAGGCACAGCTGTGATCACAGCTCACAGCCACCTCTTGGCACCCAACGCTCCTGGTCGCCGTCATCAAGTGCCAGGGATAATGGTCCTATTAGTGGACGAGCCACTGAGAGGGGACATATTTAGCCCCATTCGTGAGGTCCAGGCTTCTGGTGAGCTGTAGGGCTGATGGAGTGGGGCCTCAGGAGTAGGGGTGGCCCCAGTGAGATTGTCATGTAGGTTGCTGGATCTCTTCTTAGGGATCAAGGTGATGATATTGGGCTTGGCGGGAGCTGACCCAGAGCAGCTGCGACGCTTGGTACCAGGCATGGACCCCGTCCAGAACTTCTTTGCCACGGATAATGGCCCAAGCTTGGACCGAGCAATCAGTGATCTGGCAATAGCCCTGTGTCAGGCAGCTGTGACCACACAGGTTTGGACAAGGCCTCTGAGGACTGATGGTGGACAGGGGGCCTAGGGGTTCTCTTAGGAGAGCTTCCTGATCTCAAAGATCCTCTTTGTCCACAGCCACAACCAGAGCCCTGTGCTGTGCATTGTCCAAAGGTAAGTGGCCAGGGCTGAATGAGTGGGCAGAGGCCACATCTAAGGCTGGGTATTCTTACCCTCCCCTGACATGTCTTTGCCTAGGGTCAGAAGGGGGAGCCTGGGGTGACGGTAAGCAACCCTGTGGAGGTAAGCAGACTGGGAGTCAGTGGGGCAGAGTTGGTTGACCGCACAGGACTCACTGGCCACCCCTTTTAGGGACTGCAAGGACAAGCTGGACCTCCTGGCCCCCCTGGCCTCCCGGTGAGTGTCTCTCCACACCTGCCCCTACCCTACCTGGGTTACGGCCTCCTAACCTGCTCTCCTCACTCAGGGCAGGACCGGTGCTCCTGGCCCACAGGGCCCCCCTGGAAGTACCCAGGCAAAAGGCGAGAGGGTGAGTGTGGGGGTCATCGACTGTCTCCAGGGTGCTCCTGCTAGCGTTCTCAGAGGGGGTAGAGAAAGAGGAAGAAGCGGAGTTAGAGCCACAGGATGAGCTGGGCATGCACACTGCACCCAAGCAGCAGGGGCAAGAGGAGCCACAACTTTGAGGCTAACCCAGACTGCACAGCAAGTAAATAAAGAAATGCCCACAGAATATTCTTCGAAGCCTGAGTGAAGATTATAAACCGCCAGATTAGGCCGAGGCTCTGGAGTGGAGAGAGTAAAAGGGGCTTTGAGATCCCCTGGGAGGCTGGGCCTCTGCCTCTTGACTGCCTGGGATTAGGCTCCACTCAGTTTGGTAACACCACTTCTCCGACTCTCTGCTCACCTCTGGTAACACTTGGGAGCCTGAGGGTTGGAGCCATGGCTGATAGAATAGGACTCTTGATGTAAACCAGGACACTGGGGGAGGACCTTTCCCTGCTCTGACCTCTTGGCCTTTCTAGGGCTTTCCTGGCCCAGAAGGGCCTCCAGGCAGTCCTGGCCTTGCTGGTGTTCCTGGGTCTCCTGGCACTAAGGTGAGCCAGTCTTGCCTTGGCTGGTCACAGGGGGATTCCTTGAATGGGCGCTATGGTTTTGACTGTTCTGTCTTTGACTTCCATTTCCAGGGCTCCCCAGGGTGGCCTGGCCCTCGTGGGGAACCGGTAAGTTCTCTGCTTTTCTAGAGCCTTGTAGGGTTCTTTCTAAAGGGTGGAGAGCCTGAGGCTGCCATCAGCCGTGGCTCGTGAGGGCCACCCTGAGACTCATCCGATCTAAGTTCTCCCTCACCTCTGCTTTGTCCTCAGGGAGAGCGAGGGCCTCGAGGCCCGAAGGGGGAGCCGGTAAGTGGAAGGGAAAGGGAAAGGGGCCAGGGTGTTCCATGCAGGAGCAGGGGTGCCCCAGGCTGGGCCCTGTGCGGGGCCTGAGGCATGCTAAGGAAGATCTGGGTCACCTCTGGGGGTTCTTCCACCTCCCCTACCCTGAGAACTGCTCCCTGCTCCACACAGGGGGAACCTGGGAAAGTCATTGGAGGTAAAGAGCCAGGGCTTCCTGGAAAGAAAGGAGACCCTGGACCTTCGGTAAGTCCCAAGAGATGTGACTGCAAGAGATATGGGAGTGGGGGACCAGATGGGAGGTGGCAGTGAGATATTATGTATTGTCTCCTCTATCAGGGCCCTGCTGGACCTCGTGGCCCTTTGGGGGAACCAGGACCCCGTGGTGCCCCAGGGATTCCTGGAACATCAGTGAAGGTGACAGCATGATCCCCAAACAGTCTTATGAATGCCATGTGAGCCAGAGACTTGGTGACCCCATATAACCCTTAGCACTTCTGGCCTTTAACTGTCACTCCTCAGTTCCCCGTTACTCTTTTTTGGGGGAGTGGGAGGTTTTGAGACAGGGGGTCTCTATGTAGCCTTGGCTGGCCTGGAACTCACTATGTAGACGAGGCTGGCACATAGTGCCAGGATCTCGAAAGCACAGAGATCCTCCTGCCTCCCAAGTGCTGGGATTAAAGGCATATGCCACCACACCCGGCCCCCATTGTTTTTATAATCAGATTTGGCCCACTAACTCTCCTTGTGTCTTGGGGAGGAAGGGTGTGGTCTATAATCATGGGGTCATATTTGTCTTCCAGGGTGACAAAGGTGATCGTGGGGAACGGGTAAGTGAGGGGCCAGGTATCCTGGGGATGGCTTGGAGTCTGTGTCTCATGGCCATCCCTTGACCCACTGTCCTTCCTCAGGGTCCCCCAGGACCAGGTATTGGTGGCGCTGGACAAGGCGAGCCTGGACTTCCAGTGAGGAGGCCTTGGGGTTCTGCTGGGGTAGTGGTTGAATGCTGGGCTTCCTAGTTTTTGGCTTATGTGTTTGTTTACTTCCCTGTAGGGTCTTCCTGGAAGCCCTGGACCCCAAGGCCCAGCTGGCCGCACTGGAGATAAGGGAGAGAAGGTAGGAGCCCGACCTCTTGGTGGTGCATAGACAGGGCCTCTCCTGGGTCTTCCTGTCATTTGTTTCTCCTCCAGGGTGACTGTGAGGATGGAGCCCCAGGCCTTCCAGGACAACCTGGGGCCCCAGGCGAACCGGTGAGTCAGCTCCAGTCCCTGAGTTCAACCATCAACTCCCATTTCATTCTTTTGCTCTAACCCAAGTCTGGAACTCCCCCATCGTCCTTTTCAGGGCCTACGGGGAGCTCCTGGAATTACTGGACCCAAAGTAAGTACCAACCGTGGCAGGAAGTGGGTTCAGATGTAATGTGTTATAGTCTGGGACCCTCCCACAGTGTTACGGAGGTGGGGGGTTAGGAGATATGGGTGTGGAGAGCTCAAAGGCTGTGGTTTTAGTAGTTGGAGATCAATATAATTTATTTGGTGTTGTCTGAGAGTCCCTCTCTTTTCTCCATAGGGTGACCGGGGACAGACAGGGACCCCGGGTGAGCCTGGAGAAAAGGTATGTGCAACCTGTGGGGCTTGGGAGAATCTGGGTCCATGCTCAGTTCTGACCCCTTCTGTTCTGTCAGGGTGAACGCGGACCACCTGGTCCAGTGGGATCCCAGGTGAGCCCTTTGACCTCCGTCAGTGCCAGCTGACTTGTAGACTCTTTCTAGTTCTGATTTCTTGCTCTTGATCTCCTCTATCCATCAGTCCATGACACCTACTCCTTAGGGATGCAGGCTCTAGCCCTCAGCCTCAGGGACCCATCCAGCTTTGAATTTTCTGACTTGGGTAAACTGCCCTTGACTTTCGCTGCACTGATCTCTGTCTTTTGCCGAGTTCGACTCTTGCCCATCCCAACCCCAGTCCCCAGTGACCCCTTTCTAACCTGCCCCCAACCCCCTGGAGCAGCACCTCTGTTCCTCTTCCCCAGGGGCTCCCCGGGGTTGCTGGACATCCGGGAGTGGAAGGTCCTGAGGTGAGTCTGTGACTGTGGTGGGGATCAGGAACGGGGCTTTCCTGTGTCCCTCTCCCTGTTTGGATTTACAATTTCTCCATGTTCAGGGGCCACCAGGACCCGCTGGCCGCAGAGGAGAAAAGGTAGGCTGTGGGCTGGATGTCACCCTTCCTGGCAGCAGGGATGTGGCAGGTGGAACACTTGGACTTTGGGTTCCTAGGTGACCCTTTGACCTGTCTCTGTCCCTGTCCTCTCTCCACAGGGAGAGCCTGGTCGCCCTGGGGATCCTGCAGTGGTGAGTGAGGGACAGATGGGGTCCTGAGGCCAGCACAGTCCTGGAGCCGTAACACAGTGGCTGCTGCTCAGGGCTGTGACTCACAGCCTCAACCCTGGGAAGACTCAGCTGTGTGATCCCCTTATGCTGTGATCTGCCTTCAGCCCTTGAGCTGTGCCCCGTGCCCCTGTGACCACTCTGCAGTCATGAACATGGTGTCAGTCCACTGTGTAGCCCTTACCTTGTTCTTGTTAGTGGGCCTGTGACCTACAGGCCGAGACTGAGCTCTGTGACATTAGCTCCATACGTCTCCGTCCCCATGCAGACGGGCCCTAAGATCCCTAGACAGGGCTGAGCTGTACCTGTCCTGTTCGTTTTTCAGGGTCCTGGTGGTGCTGGAGCCAAAGGAGAAAAGGTACGTCTGGAGGTTGTTAAAGGGCAAGGTCTAGGTCACAGGGTCTGTCTTGGGTCCCACCTGGAGATCACAAGGCTTGCAGCATGAGTGCTGGGTTGTAGGAATAGCTGGAGCCTGGTACTAACACTGATCCTCTTTGTCACCTTCAGGGAGATGCTGGGCTCCCTGGGCCCAGAGGAGTGGCTGGAATCAGAGGGGAACAAGTGAGTGAGGGGAGTGTTTGGGGCGGGCACAGCTGGAGGTTATGCACATCTGAATTCTGATCATTCCCTCTCCAGGGCCCACCCGGGTTGGGTCTTCCTGGAGACCCTGGCCCCAAAGGAGACCCTGGAGACCGGGTGAATAAATGTGGGGGTGGGGCGTGTAACAGAGGGTGGAGGGATCCGGTACCTCTAACTCTGGCTAAGCTGTTACCCTTCCTGCTCTCTCAGGGTCCCGTAGGCCTCACTGGCAGAGCAGGACCCACAGTAAGTGTCTGTAACCTTGGATGACCCCAGGGTTTCTGGACTTCCCTCCTCAAAGGCTGCCTGTTGTCTGAGTTCTTCATCACCTTTCTTTCTTGTCTTCCTGACAGGGTGACTCGGGGCCTCCTGGAGAGAAGGGAGATCCTGGGCGACCTGGCCCCCCAGGACCTATTGGCCCCCGAGGAAGAGATGTGAGAGGCTGGAGTTTCTTTCGGGAGTTGTAGGGAAGAGGGAGTATGGGTGTTTGCAGTGTCACTGGGGTCTTGGTACCAAGACTGACTCTCACTCTCACAGGGTGAAGTTGGAGAGAAAGGCGACGAGGGTCCCCCGGTGAGACTCCTCCCTACTGTGGCTTTTGATCCTTTACCCTTGAACTATGACCCTTGAACTATGACCCTTGAACTGTGAACAAGGACCTTGGGTCCCTAGCAGATCATTTTGTCCATCCCATGGTTCCTGTCCAGTCAGTGTCCAAGCCATCTCTGTCCATGCTAACTAAGTCAGTTAGATCCTCACCCACCCGCACAGAGTGACTTTCCTCTCCATCACCAGGGTGACCCAGGTTTGCCTGGAAAAGCAGGCGAGCGTGGCCTTCGGGTGAGTGTCGGAGAAATGCGGGGTCAAAGCAAGAGGGAGGAAGAAAGACATGGAGGTGGCAAGAGGTTCTGGGAGGGACGAGATGAGAGAGTCAATCCACAGGGAGGTGTGGGGTGATGGGAAACTCTGTCATGGACTTTGCGGTGATGGGGAACATAGGCAGTACAGCTCATGGGAAAACCTGCAAACCCCAGAAGAGTCCACCTCAAACCAGCTGCTCTTCTCAGGGGGCACCCGGGGTCCGGGGGCCTGTGGGTGAGAAAGGTGATCAGGGAGACCCTGGAGAAGATGGACGGAATGTGAGTCACAGCCTCTGACCCCTTATCCTTGACCTCAGTCTCAACCCATCCATCCAGTTCCCACCCCAACCTTCCAGCGCTCACCTCCAGTCCTCACCTCCTTTGTCTCTTGGGAGAACTTCCCAAAGGCCAGCAGAACCCCATGAGCCCTCAGGATACTTCTAAATTTCCCCCCAATTGCTGTCTGCCCTGAGTGACTGACTCCCTGGCCTTCTGCAGGGCAGCCCTGGACCATCTGGACCCAAGGGTGACCGTGGGGAGCCGGTGAGTGGTACTAGTCCTGGGCTCATGTGGGCGGCCATGTGGCCATTGTCCATGCAAGAGGACTGGAAGTTATCAGGGGGAAGCAGTGACGGCTACTTCCAGACCTAGCTGCCCTAGTCTAGGGCATTGGGGTGCTTTAGTGAATTGGGGGTCAGTGTTGAACCTGGGGCAACTATGAACTTTGGCATCCGGGTAACCTCATGACTCCTATTGACACTTGTAATCTCTTTTCCCAGGGCCCCCCGGGTCCCCCTGGAAGGCTGGTAGGTGTTGAGCTAGGCCATGTCCCTGTCCTCTCCCTGCCCCTGCTGACTCTTGTAGCCTCTCACCTCATCCACTCCCCTCACAGTCCCTGACACCTCTGTTGATCTCCATGGCCCCTCGCTGTCCCCATTTCCCCCTCCAGCCTCAGATCTCCTCTTGAGGTGTTCTAACCGACCATTCCCCTGCAGGTGGATGCAGGAATTGGACCCCGTGACAAGGTACTGGAGTCTGTGGGTAAACTGAGGCCGCAAGTCTGGGAATGGTCCGCTGGCCCTTGGGAACGGGGCCTGGCTCAAGTGCGCTTAGTGTAAGCCTCTCTCTGCCACAGGGAGAGCCTGGGCAGGAAGGTCCTCGAGGACCCAAGGGTGACCCTGGCCCCCCTGGAGCCTCTGGAGAGAGGGTAAGTGTGACGGGTCTTGTGGGGGCTGCAGTCCTAGAAAACCCGACTCTGACTGTTCTTTCCTTTGTCCTCAGGGCATTGATGGGCTTCGGGGACCCCCCGGCCCACAGGTGAGTACGTGCCTTGCCCCTTAACCCGCCACCATCTTGGCATCACCTCTTACCCGACCTTGTTCACTCCAGGGAGACCCAGGTGTTCGAGGCCCTGCAGGGGACAAGGTAAGACGACATAACCAGTTTCTGGAGGTATAGCTGCCTCTCAGACCCATCCTGGCCTTCAAGGCTTCCTGCCGCTCTGTTTTCTTCAGGGTGATCGGGGGCCTCCAGGGCTGGATGGCCGGAGTGGGGTGGATGGGAAACCAGGTGCACCTGGCCCCCCGGGGCCACATGTGAGTACCGGTTGTCCCATTCCTGTACCCCTTCACTTCATTTGGTTGGTCTTGGCCTTGAGCGCTGGCACCAGCTGTTTTCTGTATTTCCTCTCAGAGCTTTCCAGTGTGGGCCATATCACCATTATGAGGCCTTGGGTTCACGGGAACTATTGTCCTGCCAGTGGGCGGGGACTCTCATCCATGCGCCTAACTTTGAATCTCTTCTTAGGGTGCTTCAGGCAAAGCTGGGGAGCCCGGGAGAGATGTAAGTTCGGGGAGATGTCAGGATGGAGGGTGGCTGGAGGTCCAGCAGAAACTCCATCCTGTCTCACATCAATGAGAAGAGGGCCAGTTGGTCCTACTGGGTCTTTGTTAGGAGGTCTCAGTCCCTAGGCAGCAGGTCACTAGAGTCCCCTTGCTGACCTCTGCCTTACACATTTTAACAGGACCTGAAGGTTCCAGGTTCTTCATTAGGAATCAAGCTGGAATCCCCTTAACTTATGGGATCTGGGCCTCAAGGGATTTCCATAAGACCTCTGAGTCTTTACGTGGGGGCCCTCCTAGACCATGGGGTGCCATGTCCCATGTGATATCTCAGAGACCCTCTCAATCCTAGCAATGACTTTTTTCCAGGGGCTTCCAGGTCTTCGAGGAGAACATGGCCCCCCTGGTCCCCCTGGCGCTCCTGGAGTACCGGTGAGTCCAGGCTTCACGCCAGCTTTTTCCTGCTGTCACCTGAGCGCTGATACCTGACCAACACTCTGTTCCCACAGGGAAAGGCAGGCGAGGATGGCAAACCAGGCCTAACTGGGAAAAACGTGAGTGTGTCTAAGACAATGTTGCCAAATCTGCCGAGAGAGGCCAGCATGTTCACGTAGCCCAGAAACACGGACTATACATGAAACATGTACTGACATGTGTAGACACGCACCAGCACCAAATACAACCCCGATGTGACCATGCATCTGAAGTATGTCCTCGAGCACACGTGGACAGCCTTGCAGACACAGGGAGTTAGGTGTGTGTGCGTGAGCTCAGAAGGGCCAGTGCATGACAAGATAAGGCATAGCCACTTGTCCAGTCAAAGAGTCATAAAAACAGGTTGAGAGCAACAGACGTGTGGAGACATGTTCACATTTGACACTCCACTTAGACAAAGGTGCAGTGAGACAAAGTCCCGTGGCTGTGCCATACGTCTGAGGACATGCTGGCGACGTGTTTATAGCAACGGTCATCAACATACATCTGACCACTTATATTGAAATACATGTAAGACTTGCAGACACATGCCAAAACATACAGTTTCTAAGGAACTGGGGGGCTGAGTGTACGTCTATAAACTCATGCTCAGATACAGGCCATGATACACAGACAGACAGTCACCTTCTAGGACATACAAAGCCCTCTATATACCTGCTAGGACACATGTGGATATGTGCACTCATAAAACAAGGGCACTTACTATGTCTACATGGATGTGGAGTTACGTACAGAGAGCTAAAGGAACAGTGTGTACATGAATGCAGACGCACATAGGTGTACCCATGGACATGTGTACATGAATGCAGACGCACATAGGTGTACCCATGGACATGTGTACATGGATGCAGATGCACATAGGTGTACCCATGGACATGTGTACATGGATGCAGACGCACATAGGTGTACCCATGGACATGTGTACATGGATGCAGACGCACATAGGTGTACCCATGGACATGTGTACATGAATGCAGATGCACATAGGTGTACCCATAGACACACAGCAGTTTGCTGGGATGGACACAGTCACTTTAAGATGCACAGAGCTGCCGGGTAGTGGTGGTACACACCTTTAATTCCAGCACTAGGAAAGCAGAGGCAGGTGGATCTCTGTGAGTTTGAGGCCAGCCTGGTCTATAGAGTGAGTTCTAGGACAGCCAGGGCTACACAGAGAAACCCTGGCTTGAAAAACAAAACAAAACAAAACAAAGACACGTAGCTACGAAAATTCAGTTACAGTCATCTGAAATCTATACAGACAGTCTCAAAGCCAGACCATTTAGGCTCATGGAATATTCTGCCCACAGGGAGAGCCTGGAGACCCTGGAGAGGATGGAAGGAAGGTAAGCCCCTCCTTGGAGGATGCTGTAGCCTCAAATTGGATCATGTCTAAAAACCCCTGTCTTCCTTAGGGGGAAAAGGGAGATTCTGGTGCCCCTGGAAGAGAAGTGAGTGCTTGAGTTTTTATATTCTGTGATCCCTGATCATGACCCTGTAAGAGATATGGTTCCACTCTTCCCTGGGGCCCTTGATGCTGACCGTATGCTCCACAGGGTCCTGATGGTCCCAAGGGTGAACGTGGAGCTCCTGGTAATCCTGGACTCCAGGGTCCTCCGGGTCTCCCGGGACAGGTCGGTCCTCCTGGCCAGGTGAGTGTCTAGGGTAATTTTAGAACTTGGGATCAATAGCCCATTATGTTTCCTGGGTTCCAATGTGACTCCTTTATGTTCGATCATATTTCAGGGTTTCCCTGGTATCCCAGGAAGTGTGGGTCCCAAGGTGAGCATGTGTACCAATGTTGAGTAAAGACTGTGATAAGGGGCACGCAGGATTAGGAGCCATGTGCCCCCTTGATCATTCTTTGTTCCAGGGTGACCGTGGAGAGACCGGATCCAAAGGGGAACAGGTGAGGCTCCAACCTTCTTCATCTGCGCATGTAGCTCTGCCCTCTCCCTAGATGTACACACGCCCCACAGGCTGGGTTCCAGTCGCCAATTTCTTGTCTCTAGGGCCTTCCTGGAGAACGTGGCCTTCGTGGAGAACCCGGGAGCTTGCCGGTGAGCCAGAGCTGGCCCTTGACGCTTGTCCGCATACCTTAGCGGCCACTTCTCTCTCTATTTCACATTGCTGAAGGACTCTGTGTTCTGCCCTCTGTGCTCTGTCCCTTGTCCACTGGGGCTCCTATAGCTTCCATTCAAGGAAGTGTCAGTGGTGGAGAAATGCCAAAGATAGGCTTCCAGTGGCCTCACACCTGACCTCCACAGAGGGCAAGAGGGGTAGAGACTTTCTTAGGTGACAATGTAGGGCAGCAGGTGGGGCCTTCTCTTGCACGGACAGCTGTTCACCGTCTTTGTGTCCCCAGAATGCAGAGAGGTTGCTGGAAACTGTTGGCATCAAGGTAGGTTGTTTAGGAACGGAGGTGGGGTCAAGTGGGGGCCCTGTGAGACAAGCAGAGGCCACAGGGCCCTGTGGATGAGCTGTGGCAGCCACAGGACCTGCTCCTCTGTGCCCTCACTGTTCCTCAGGTGTCGGCCTTGCGGGACATTGTGGAGACCTGGGGTGAGAGTTCTGGCAGCTTCCTGCCTGTGCCTGAGCGGAGACCTGGCCCCAAGGGGGACCCTGGTGAGCGAGGCCCTCCGGGCAAGGAGGTAAGTGGCTGGTGGCTGCTCAGAGGGTATGCTTTGCGGAGGGCATGTTCTTACAGCCACAGCATTCACCCGTCTCCTCCCACAGGGCTCCATTGGCTTTCCTGGAGAACGTGGGCTGAAGGGAGATCGTGGAGACCCTGGCCCGCAGGGGCCTCCTGGTTTGGCCCTCGGGGAGAGGGGCCCACCTGGACCACCTGGCCTTGCTGGGGAACCTGGAAAGCCTGGCATTCCTGGACTCCCGGGCCGGGCTGGTGGTGCTGGGGAGGCAGGAAGGCCAGGAGAGAGGGTGAGCCTGGGGCTGACCAGGAGGGCCAGGGGAATGGTTAGAGAAACTGGCCTCTCCACTGAGGTTGGCCTCACCCTGCTCTTTTTATCCAGGGCGAACGCGGAGAGAAAGGAGACCGTGGAGAACAGGTGCTTGCTGGGAGGCACCCTGAAGCAGGCCTTTCTGGAACCTGAGCTGGCCGGCACAACCTCCCATTTTCTTTTCTTCTGCAGGGCAGAGATGGCCTTCCTGGCCTCCCTGGCCCTCCTGGCCCCCCTGGCCCCAAGGTGATCATCCAGCCTTGTGATGGTGATGATGCTACCTTGAGATTGGGCCCCAGAAACTCCATGTAGTGTCTTTAACCCCGTAATTTATGTTATCCTGGGACCTGTACTGATCCCTTCACACCTACATGACAGGCTCATCTTCCCTCCATTATTTTGTACTTTTAGGTGGCCATTGATGAGGCAGGTCCTGGACCCTCTAGAGAACAAGGACCCCCTGGACTCAAGGGTGCTAAGGTCAGTGTGGGGTCAATTTGTGACCCATGCCTTACCGTAACACTAGAGCCTAATCTGATCTGACATCTCGTCTGTACAGGGGGAGCCAGGCAGTGATGGTGACCGTGGACCCAAAGGAGACAAGGTGAGGCTTCCTGCCCCACTGCCCCCTCTCTATGGGGCGTACCATAAGTAGTGTACACATATATGTACACACATGGCAGAGCATGGGGCTCAGGGCACGACATTTTGTTTTCAGGGTGTACCAGGAATCAAAGGAGACCAGGGAGAGCCTGGAAAGAGGGGTCTTGATGGCAGTCCGGTGAGTTCTTGTCCCAGAGGTCACACGGGTGCAAGAATATGGCTCTTATGTGTGTCGTCTCATATGCAGGGCTGGAATTGGCACTGTTTGGGAGCTAAGTCCTGTCCTTGGTGTCAGGGGCAGGGTGGGCAGTGAAGAAGCTGGTGTTGGTGGCCTTAGATGTATTCTTTTACAGGGTCTTCTGGGAGAGCGTGGTGTGGCTGGGCCTGAAGGGAAGCCGGTGAGTGACCACAGGGATAGCTGGCCTAGGATTTGAGATCCTCGCTGTGTGTTTATTACTCAAGAGGAACAAAGATATGCCCATGTACAAATTGTAAACTCAGGTGCATGATGTCTGACAGGCTTACTGTGTGTGTATGTCTGTGTGTCTGTCTGTAAAGGAGCAGTCCACAGGTATATATGGCCATCTGTGTCTGAGAAGTAGGGAGAATAACAGGTCTACTGTGTGTGTATGTCTGTGTGTCTGTCTGTGAAAGGTCAGTCCACAGGAATATATGGCCATCTGTGTCTGAGGAGTAGGGAGGTAGAGTGCTCACCAGGCAAAGGCCCTCCAAAGATGGGAATAGGCCGAAGTGAGGCCTGGACCAAGGTTCATGAGCCCCTTTCTTCTGCAGGGTCTGCAGGGCCCGAGGGGGACCCCTGGTCCAGCGGTGAGTACGTTAGAGCCCTCCCTTCTGTTCCCATTTTGTGTCAAACCCCAGTGAAAACCATTGCCAACTTCCCCTGGGTTGGCCTGGCTCCTTTCATCAAACTGTCTCCAACAGGGTAGCCATGGAGACCCTGGACCACCTGGTGCCCCGGTGAGTGATGGAGAAACACTGCCTAGTGAGGGTAGGAGAGGGAGGGGATGGAATCTGTCATTGTTGACATGCAAGCTTTATTCATGAGAATCCTGGAGCCCGGGTAGACAACACTGACCCCTGTCCCTGTCTTCACACTTTCCTCTAGGGTCTTGCTGGCCCTGCAGGACCCCAGGGACCTTCAGGCCTGAAGGTGAGTCTAGGCATAGAATGGGAATGGGCTATACATGTGAAGTCGGGGGATTCAGGCATGTCTTTTCCCATTATGGAGCTGAGCACATGGTTTCTGGGTCTTTTCCAGGGGGAACCTGGAGAGACAGGACCCCCAGGACGGGTGAGTAGTGTGTCTCTTGGGGTAGGGTTACTAGGACACTTGTGGGGTTGGCGCTATTCTGAACTTCCTCTTCCAGGGTCTGCCCGGACCTACTGGAGCTGTGGGACTTCCTGGCCCTCCTGGCCCTTCAGGCCTTGTGGTGAGTGAGTTGCTATAGGGAAACCATATTCTAGATCCTCAGGTACCACATTCTCCAGTGTCCTTTGTACCTCACTTCATATGACCCTCATATCTGCTCTCCCCACCAGGGTCCACAAGGGTCACCAGGTTTACCTGGACAAGTGGTAAGTCCTGCCAGTCTTGGGCTGGGCTCCAGGGGTTAAGAGTCATAATGCAGGATCTTGACTGAGCTCCATCTTTTCAGGGGGAGACGGGGAAGCCAGGACCCCCAGGTCGTGATGGTACCAGTGGAAAGGATGGAGACAGGGGAGGACCTGGTGTGCCAGTATGTATTTTAGGAAAGCCGGTACTGGGCCTGTTGTGGGGTCCTGTGCCCAGCTGTCTGGGTAGAGGCTGGGGTGGCGGGGCCAGGGTGATGAAGAGACTAAATTCCTCACACTGTTCTTTCACAGGGGTTACCAGGTCTGCCTGGCCCTGTTGGACCTAAAGGAGAACCTGGGCCTGTGGGGGCCCCTGGACAGGTGACCTTTGGCTCTGCTTCCCACCCCCTGCTCACCCCTAAGGCTCAGTTTTCATCTGTCATCTGGGATGGCAGGGTGGGGGTGGGAAGGAAAGGTGGCTAGGCTCCTCACAAGGCGTTCCCCACAGGCGGTGGTCGGGCCCCCTGGAGCAAAAGGAGAGAAGGTGAGCAGGCGGAAGTACTGAAAGAGAGGGCTAAGGGGTGGGAGTGAAGGAACCCACTGACCGCCCCTCTCTTACCAGGGAGCCCCAGGAGACCTTGCTGGAGCCCTGCTGGGTGAGCCGGTGAGTGTAGCACCCCACAGTAGGGCTCCTTTGACCCATAGTTCCTCCATCCTCATGACTCTTAGCTTTCACAATATTCCCCACATTGGACCCTGGCCGCAGGCCTACCTCCTTCAGATTCATCTGTTTGTGACAATGACACCTGTGGTGTCTCATGGCACTTATGTCCCTAGGGAGCCAAAGGCGACAGAGGACTGCCAGGACCACGGGGTGAGAAAGTGAGTGGCTCTGGGCTCCCAGTGTAAGTGTTGGGCAGAGTAGGGGTGAGGCTGGGAGGCCAGGGACCCTTACCATCCTCTATGTGCAGGGCGAAGCTGGCCGTGCAGGAGAGCCTGGAGACCCTGGGGAAGATGTAAGTCTGGAGTCTGGGCTTGACCATGAAAACAAGGACCATTCTTAGGCTTGTTCATGGCTCTGAACCTCTATGCCTGTGTTCTCAGGAGGTTTCTGTTTGGAAGACACAGCTACATGCTTTTGGCTTCCATACTTGTGGACCCAAGCTTGGCTTCTGTGTGTCCATGCTTGATCTTCTGTTCCTTACCATGGCTGAGCCCATGCATGTCCATTACCACATTATCTCCCAGGTCTTGGGACACAGCTGAATTCCTGCAGGCCTCTGCTTGGTCATGTGTTTATAATCTTGTCTCCCGCCCCCGTCTGTCTGAGTACACATCTGTGGTCACATCTAAGTTTCCTCATGGGAGTTTCCATTGAGTGCCACATCTGTGGTTCCTCGTGTTTGCACGCTCATGTGTGAGCTCTATGTGCCTGTGGTCACGCCTGAACTCCCACGTGTCTGTGCTTACATCTGGGCTTCCCTTGGCCTGTGCCCTCACAAGCCTATGGTCCTGTCTGAGTTCCCATAGGTTCATAATCATCTGAGTTCCCCTGGGAATATTTTTGGTCCATATAGAAGCTTAGCGTTCACGTTCCTGCTCTTTTTTTTTTTTTTTTTTTTAATGTGTGTGACTGTTTTGCCTGGATGTTTATCTGTACATCACTTGCCTGCCCGTTGCCCTTGGAGGCCAGAGAGAGCATGATCCCTTGGGACTGGAGTTATAGATGGTTGTGAGCTGCCATGTGAGTCCTGGGAATTGACCCTAGGTCATCTGTGTACCAGGCTTTTTCTCTTGGCCGCCTATCCCTCTTTCTGCCCAGCTATTGGTCGTTCAGCTCTTTATTAGACCAATCAGGTGCCTCATGCAGGCAAAGTGAAACTAATGTAACACATCTTTACATAATTAGACAAATGCAGCATAAACAAAAGTAACACTCTTTTACACAGTTAAAGTAATATTCTGCGGCAGAAAAAATGTAACATGCTTGGGGATTTAGCTCAGTGATACAGCACTTGCCTAGCAAGCATAAGGCCCTGGGTTTGGTCCTCAGCTCCAAAAAATAACCCAAAAACCCAACCAAACAAACAAACAAAACCACAAATGTAATACATCTTTGCCTAGTTAAAATAATATTCCATAGCACCTCTGGAAGAGCAGCCAGGGCTCTTAACCATGGAGTCATTGCTCTAGCTTGAATTCTTTATTTTGATCTTTTAGGGTCAAAAAGGGGCTCCGGGACTCAAAGGTCTCAAGGTATGTGTGGAAGAGTCTTTGTTGGGGCCATGGCCTTAGGACTCCTTAAGCCTGATAAGACCCCTCTTTCCCTTAAAGGGTGAGCCAGGAATTGGGGTTCAGGGCCCCCCTGGGCCAAGTGGTCCTCCAGGTATGAAGGTAAGTCACAGCTCCGAGTGGTGGGAGGAAGGAGATCATTCTGGGGATGACCTGGGACGGTGTCCTTCTGTGACCACGCCCCTCTTACCTGTTTCAGGGAGACTCGGGCTCCCCTGGTGCCCCTGGTGTTCCTGGTGTTGTTGGGTTCCCTGGTCAGCCAGGACCTCGAGGAGAGATGGGCCAGCCAGGGCCTGTCGGGGAGCGGGTAAGAGGGCTGGGAACAGCATGTGGGGACTTGGTGACCTCCAGACCTTCTGGTAGCAGGTGAGGAAGGAACCCAGGTCCTTCCTTGGTTCCTTTCTCTTAAGAGGAAGAGAAGGGGGTCCCCAAACCACTCCCTATCTTCCTTGTCCCCTTTCCTATAGGGTCTGGCAGGCCCTCCAGGGAGAGAAGGTGCCCCAGGTCCCTTGGGGCCACCTGGACCACCAGGGTCAGTGGTGAGTAGAACTACCTGAATGACCCAAGTCTGCCCTTGTGCGGGTTATTGTTGGGGACTAGGCCATGAGGTTGGGTATGTGGGGACTTTGAGCCTATAGGTTCCTCACCTCACTCTGACCCACAGGGAGCACCCGGCACCTCTGGACTCAAAGGAGACAAGGTAGATGAAATGCTGCTGGCTCTCTCCTCTGCTACTGTCACTCCCCAACTTCCACTGAGCGCCTAGAATCCTCTGTCCTCTACTGAGTCCCCTTACTCACTCCTGGTGTCCTGTTGATCTCTAGGGAGACCCAGGAGCAGGGCTGCCTGGGCCCCGAGGCGAGCGTGGTGAGCCAGGTGTCCGGGTACGTATGTCCTCACCACAGCTGGGGCTCACCACCCCTCCATCACAGTTCTTGCCTCAGATTCCCAACCTCTGAGTCAGTGAACCTAATGTCACCATTCAGGGTGAAGACGGCCACCCTGGCCAGGAAGGACCTCGAGGACTCATGGTAGGTCCTACTGGTGTGACTCCAGTTCCTTGTGCCTGACCCATCTGTGCCCTTGGGACACTGCAGTCTGCCCCAGTCCTCAGGTTTTCGCTGTTGCTCTGGTCCTCATCGTTTCTCTGAGTCCCTAGTCCTCTGTCTGGTTTCCTCACCACCCCTCCCACACGCCCATAGCTCACAATCAGATTTTTTTTCTTCACGTAGGGGCCTCCTGGCAGCCGAGGAGATCGAGGGGAGAAGGTAAGAATGTGGGAGAAAGACCCCTCGGTGAGTGGGGGTGAGGATGGATATTGAGGTCTGGGGCCTCCCCGGCTTGGGTGAGAGTCATTCTTCTACCCAACAGGGTGACGTTGGGACCGCAGGACCAAAGGGTGACAAGGTAAGTATGGTTATCAGGGAGGGCTGGAGCGGGAGACTGGGGTGCTCCCAACTCTTCTGATTCCTCCCTGCCCCTCAGGGTGACTCAGCTGTGGTTGAGGGGCCTCCAGGGCCACGAGGTGCCAAAGGGGACATGGTGAGTGGGTCTGGTTCTGATGTGAACTGGGTTTCTCTCGGCTGTAATAAAGAGTTCTGTGGGGCTGGCCCAGGTGATCCAAAAGCTTAGCTTTCCAGAACATGAGGGGCCTCCAGCTCCTGACCCTGATTTCTGACCTCTGACCTAGGGTGAACGAGGGCCTCGAGGCATAGACGGTGACAAAGGACCTCGAGGAGACAGTGGGAATCCTGGCGACAAGGTACAAGGAAGAGGGTGGGTTCTTCTGGGGGGTCCTGCGGGTGTTGTGTGTGCTCCACAGAGTCAGGGAGGGAGGAGCTTGTTGTGGGCAAGACAGAAGTTTAGTGACTCTAAGGGTGGCAGAGAGGATGGGGACCCTAAGGAGGACTCCAGGACCAAGGTGGGAATAGATGGGGAGCTCTGGGTTGTGACTATGAGGAGTCTAGAAACAGCAAGGGAGCTCTTTGGATGTTAGGGGTACTCCAGATGGTGTCTTGACTCTGTCCTTTCTTCTGGTGACTCCTAAAGGGCTCCAAAGGGGAGCCAGGGGACAAAGGTTCAGCTGGATCAGTTGGGGTTCGAGGACTCACAGGACCCAAGGCAAGTTCCACCCCAGGTTTAGTCATGTATCACTCACACCTACCTTGGGGGTTTCTTATGTTAGAGGGAGCCTGGTTTCCTTGGTCACGTGTGTGTTCACACTGGATCTATGTGCAGCCCGCGCCCTCACTAACTGGGTCGCCAAGTGACCACATGTGCATAGAGAAGCCAGTGAGGCACGGTTAGATGAAGGCCCCCATCTGTTTCCCACAGGGTGAACCAGGTGCTGCAGGGATCCCTGGTGAGCCGGTAAGGTGCCCCCAATCTCATGGAGACCCCCTGTCTTCACAAGGACCCTATTTCCATGATGGCCCTGCCCATGTAGCCTTTGACCTTTTAGGGGCCTAATTTTTTATGGCCTTCCTTTTCCCAGAAGCTCCTATCTCTGCTGTGAGCTCTATGATGGTGACCCTAGCCCATGCTGACCCTGTCCCCATGGCAATGGGTGGTGACTGGAGTCACCTGCCTGCAATCTAAGACGATTCCTTTCGATACCTCACTTTCCTTTCTTGATCCATGTCCCCAGGGAGCCCCAGGAAAGGATGGAGCCCCTGGTTTCCGAGGAGATAAAGGAGATATAGGCTTTACGGGTCCCCGGGGCCTCAAGGTGAGAATCTTTTGCTTTTCTGGCCAAGATGGCCTGGTATTGGAGAATAAGGGACCTAGGGTCAGATTTGGGGGCTCAGGTTACATAGTGTTAGCTCTGGGTTGGAATGCCTGAAGCCAGTAGTAAGAGTTGAATCAAGCCGGGCGGTGGTGGCGCACGCCTTTAATCCCAGCACTTGGGAGGCAGAGGCAGGCAGATCTCGAGGCCAGCCTGGTCTACAGAGCGAGTTCCAGGAAAGGCGCAAAGCTACACAGAGAAACCCTGTCTCGAAAAAACGAAAAAAAAAAAAAAAAAAAAAAAAAAAGAGTTGAATCAAAGAGTCAAGGTAAGGTAGAAGTGGCTCTTTTTATAAAATTATGGAACTAGGTTCTCATGTAGCCCAGGCTAGCTTTGAACTTACTATGTAGCCAAGACTGGACTTGAACTCCTGACCCTCCTGCCTCTACCTCCAAGTGCTAGGATTACAGGTGTGTGCCATCATAGCTGACTGAGAAGTTGCTTTCTCATTTGCTTTCCTACCTTAGGGTGAAAGAGGAATAAAGGGAGCCTGTGGCCTTGATGGAGACAAAGGAGACAAGGTATAGATCTCCTCGGAGATGCGGGGGCTGTGGGGGCTGACGTGGGGGCTGACGTGGGGGCTGGTGTGGGGGCTGGTGTGGGGGCTTACTCCTCTATCTGATGTCTCCAGGGAGAAGCTGGTTTTCCTGGCCGCCCTGGGTTGGCAGGACGGAAAGGAGACACAGTGAGTGTCAGGGTAGGGTCCACCCTAAATGAAGAGGGGCAGTGGGCTAGAGCTCCAATCCCACATTCTCTTTCCTCTAGGGGGAGCCTGGTATGCCGGGTCAGTCTGGGGCTCCTGGCAAAGAGGGCCTGATTGGTCCCAAGGTACAGTGGCTCTGATAATGGACATGATGGGGTGGAGTCAGATAGGACAAAGAAAGTCATGATAGACTCAAGGAAGACTGTGGCTTCGGGCGGTCATGTGTGGCTGTTTTTGAGATTTCAGGAGAGGTTGGGGTCACAGCAGAGAGTTAGGATGAAAGGGTAGAAGGTGAGGGAAGGGGCCATGTTGTACCAGGGCAGGGCTTGAGTGGGGCTGGTGTCATGGGATCACAGCTGGGACAATAACATGCTTGGCTCATACAGGTAGAGGGCATTGGTTCAGGGCAGGGACTCGCCAAGCTCAAGGAAATACAAGAGTAGAGGGATGTCAGGGCTGAGTGTGTTTCTCACTTCTTCTGTTTCCAGGGTGACAGAGGCTTTGATGGGCAGCCAGGTCCCAAGGGTGACCAAGGCGAGAAAGGGGAGCGGGTAAGCCGAGGTCAGGGTTTGTGACCTTTGGTAGTGGTTTCATCCGGAAGGGGTTTTAGTCACGAACCCTTTTCTATCCACAGGGGCCCCCAGGAGTTGGGGGCTTCCCAGGTCCCAGGGGGAATGATGGCTCTAGCGGTCCCCCAGGGCCACCTGGTGGTGTTGGTCCCAAAGGCCCTGAAGGACTTCAGGGTCAGAAGGTAGGGTTCCCCAGCTGTGACCCCTGACCCTTGACCCTACCCTCCCTGCTTTTGTTGTTGTTTGCTTGGTTGCTCGGTTTAGACAGGAGCTCACTATGTAGCCCTGGGTGGCTTGGAACCCTATATGTAGACCAGGCTAGCCTCAAATTCAGAACTCTGCTTGCCTCTGCCTCTCAGGTGCTAGGATTAAAGACATGTGCACCATGCTGGCTGTTTTGTTTTTAATTCTTTATTTTTTTATTCTGTGTATATGGATATTTTGCCTGAACATATGTCTGTGTACCATGTGTATCCCTAGTGCCTGAGAAGGCCAGAAGAAGGCATTAGATTCCTGGAACTGGAGTTCAGATGGTTGTGAGCCACTAAATGGGTGCTGGGAACCAAGCCTGGGTCTTTCATAAGAACCTCAAGTACTGTAACTGCTGAGCCATCTCTCCAGCCTGGCTTTCTCATTTCTGACGGCACTGAGGACTAAACCCAGGGCCTTACACGTGCTGAGCAAGGGCTGTATTCCTCAGCTACACCCCCAGCATCCCCAGCCACCTTGTCTCTCTAAACCATGAACCTACGACCCACGCGCTGCTCTCCATATTCCAATCTCTGAAACCGGGGTCCTCCACTTGCCCGGATTCTGTCACTGATACTGACCCTGCCTACTTGGTCCTTGTGTAAACAGGGCGAGCGAGGTCCCCCTGGAGAGAGTGTGGTGGGGGCTCCTGGTGCTCCCGGCACCCCCGGTGAGAGAGGGGAGCAGGTGAGTGTGGATTCCTGGGCTTGGAGCCAGAGATGAGCATGGTCTCGGGTCTCTGTGAGATCTGTCACAACTTGGTCACATTTGTTGCACATAGGGGCGACCAGGACCTGCTGGCCCTCGTGGGGAGAAGGGAGAAGCTGCACTGACCGTGAGTTTGGGTCACCCAGCACCCTGACCCCCTGGTCCCAGGGCTCTTGACTTATATGACTAGTCTTTGATTCCTGCATTATGCGATCCATGATTCATGGGTTCTTCAGGGGCCTTGTGGTCTTGTGTTCCCAGGAGGATGATATCCGGGGCTTTGTGCGTCAGGAGATGAGTCAGCATTGTGGTGAGTGGGTCTAATGTGGAGGCTCCTGCCCCCACCCCATCCTAGGCCCCCTAGGTAGGGGCTGGCAAGTCCCCAGAACTTACAGAGGGCAGGTGGAGATGGATGACTACCGGCTAGCAGGACTCCCTTAATGGAATGGAAGGGAATGTGGGTGGCTGTGTAGAGTTCTGGTGACTAGCGGTATTTGGAGGGGTAGAGTGGGGAGCAGAGCTGCCCCAGAAGCTGTGACACAGGTTGGGGAGTAATGATTCTGGGCCTTGTTCCTTTCTGTTGTGACTGCTATCATCTCTGGGCCTCCTGCCCGACTCCCTTTGTCCCTTGCGTCCCTGGTTCTCCCGGTTTCTCTGTGGGTTCATCTCTGCATTTCTTCCTGTCTCTCTCCTTCCTCCCGGTTTCTGTCTCTCTCCTTCCGGTTTCTCTGCGGGTTCATCTCTGCATTTCTTCCTGTCTCTCTCCTTCCTTCCTCGCTCTCCTCTTTTCTCTTCTCACTCCTTCATGTCTTGCTGGCTGTCCTGCTGCAGCTCTGTGTATCTCACCCATGCATGTGGCTTTTGTCTCTCTCTTTCTCCACCTTTCCATCTTTTTCTTTGTCTCTTGTTCTCCATTTCTCATTCTTCCTTTTTCTGTCCCTTCCAGCCTGCCAGGGCCAGTTTATTGCGTCTGGATCACGTGAGTAGCTTTCTGTATCTAGAATGTTCTTCATCTAAGGCGCTGACTCCCTTCCTATCATTTGGGTCCTCTCAGCAGGGGTGTGGCTAGGGTGGCTGACTGTGTCATCACCTGCCCTGTTCCAGGACCCCTCCCCAGCTATGCTGCAGATACAGCTGGCCCCCAGCTCCACCATGTGCCTGTGCTCCGGGTCTCTCATGTAGAGGAGGAAGGTGAGGCTGACAATTCATGGGGCATGTACAGATGGGGTGCAGATATGTATGTGGGTACTCACGCATCAGGGCATATTGCAGGCATATAAAGTCTACACACAGGACACACACACACACACACACACACACACACACACACACACATTTCTGCATATGGGGGAGACCATTGCTATCTACTCTGTCCCAGAGCCAGCAGGGGCCTCTTCACAGCATACCACCCTACCTGCAGGCCGGGTACCCCCTGAAGATGATGACGACTTCTCTGAGTACTCGGTGTATTCTGTGGAGGACTACCAGGACCCAGAAGTTCCTTGGGATGGCGATGGTGATATCAAGGGCTGGGACCAGAGAGGTTCAGGTAGTGGCAGATGGAGCCCATCCCATTGCTGATCTTATGCTGATTTCAGATTCCTCTGATCCCCACTATCCCCAGTAACCTAACCACCAATCACCATAGACCCCTGCTCCCTACCACTGGATGAGGGCTCCTGTACTGCCTACACCCTGCGCTGGTACCATCGGGCTGTGCCTGGTGGCACAGCCTGTCACCCCTTTGTCTACGGTGGCTGCGGAGGGAATGC
The DNA here is from genome assembly GCA_902168425.1 of Peromyscus attwateri. Taxonomy (NCBI): domain Eukaryota; kingdom Metazoa; phylum Chordata; class Mammalia; order Rodentia; family Cricetidae; genus Peromyscus; species Peromyscus attwateri. The sequence continues at coordinate 4,560 of CABHPP010118984.1, read as the reverse complement.
CAACCGTTTTGGAACCCGTGAGGCATGTGAGCGCCGCTGCCCACCCCAAGTGGTCCACAGCCAGAAAACAGGTAGGGGCCTAGATGCTCTCAGTGAAGGCTGCACCTACATGTATCAGTGACTGGGTGGGAAGTTTCCTGAGACTCGGGGACCTAGAGCAGATCCCAGATCAAAGGACTGACTACATCTCCCCAGCTGTGGAGCCTGCGTGGTACCTCTCCACGTTCCCTTTTGCTAAGGGTCTCCTCTGAGTCAGAGCCCACATTCAATTCCTCATGGATGCTTTGCCATACTCCTGTGCAGATTTCATGCTGGGAAAGAAGGTCAGAGGGCTGAATGTTTTCTGATGTGTTCCACACAGGTGCTGCCTAGGACTGAGGCCTGGATGATGTGCTTGAGGGTCAACAGGCCCTGGAGGTGGCAGGGCTCAGCAGGGTCCTGCTGTTCTCCATTTGGTGCTAGAGTTCTGTGTACACATGAGTGTGTATGCATGTCCACTATTTCAGTGACTCGGTCCTGTGGGTCTAGCCTTCCCCCTTGTGGACAAATCTCCATTGTGGCGCCTGCTTTCCTGGCAGATGACTCACTTGTTGGGGGTGGTTGTGGGCAGTGAATGGATGTGACTGGTGTCCAACCTGCCCCTTGACCCAAGGCTGTGATGCCATGGTGCTGATTCGGGCGGGGGGGGGGGGGGGGGTGTGGCATTAAAGCTGCTGTTTTAAAAGGTCCTTGTTGTTGACTGTTTGGTGAGATGGGGGGTCTCAGGAGGCAAACTTCCCTTGGTGGGGGGAGGGTGGTTGGCATTGTATTGCATGGTATAGAGTCCTCATACCTAGCCCTGGTTATTTTCCCTAACTTGTCCCCCCAAAAAGAAATAGGGTGGGGGCTAAGGAGGTGTCCTTACTGTTCCCTAGAAGGGGATGAGTCATCGGTGGGGGACTGCCTCATGCCAGGAAACATGCCCTAGCTCCTACCCCAGGAGGCTGGGGGAGATAAATGGGTCTTGAAGTGGAGTAAAGGGTCAGGTCGCAGGAGAGCATCGCCTGGCCCCAGCTCCAGCAGCTGCAGCATCCCCAGCCTTCCCGGGAGGAAGCTGGCAGCGCTATGACCAGCACTGGCTCGGGATGAGAAGGGTCTGGGGTTGAGTGGGCCTGGGGTTTGGGTGAGTGGAGATGTCTGGACCTGGGAGGCTCTGGGGTCTCTGGTTTCTCTGCTTCACTAGTCCCGCTCTGCCCCCAACGCTGGTCTTCCTCATCAGCCATGCTGCTCAGAACCTGTCTCCATTTGGTCACTGTGGCGCTTTCTCTGTTTCTGAGGATTTCTTCCCATCTAGACGACTCTGATGGTTTCTGTCTCTTTCTGCCTTGTCTTTTTTCTTGACTTCCCCATCTTGCCTTGTCGCTACCCCATTCATCTTCCTCTCTTCCTCCTCTGCCCCTCCCCCTGCCAATCCCCTTCCTTTCTCTGCCTCTGGATAGCATTGTCCTTAGCCCCCACTTTGGAGTTTTTAGATAGGGTCTCATTATGTGACCCAGTCTGGCTTCAAATTTGGATCATGCCTCAGCCTCCTAGGTGCTGGGATTATAGACATATGCCACCATGCCTCAGGACACATTTTCATTCTTTCTGTCTGGCTCTACCTCGGTCCGGTTCTGTCTGGTTTTCTTCTTGTTTCTTTGTCTCTGTGTCTCTGTCCCAGGTCTGGCCTCTGTAATCACTCCAGCCTCTTTGGCTCTTGCGTCTTGTAGTCTGTCTCCTTCCAGTGAGCTGCAGCTGCAGATCCAGACTCAGACTGTTTTCTCCTTACAGCTTTACAGCATGGTGGCCAGGTGGGCACTGGTGCTGCTCATGGTCCTGACATTGGGTAGGGTCCTACTTGTCCCAGGGACCCCTATCCCCACCTTCCGGCTCCTCTCTCAGAACTATCCGGAGACCGTTTCCTACTCGGTGGCCTTGGAGAGCCACTCAGCTACCACCCCAGGGCCCTCGGCTTCCGGGAGCTACTCCAAAGCTAACCCTCATCCGGACACGCGTGTCACACTCTCCTTGGACGTCCCCATCGGCCTCTTACGGATCTTACTGGAGCAAGCCCGGACCAAGGCTGCCAGGGACCAGGCTGCCACTAACGCCCAAATACTAGCTCGTGTTGGCCGCCGCTGAGACTGAGGGAGGGAGGGGGTCATAAAGATGGGGTGACCCTGGATGGAAAGTTCTGGAGGACAGCAACAAAGCTGGACAGTACTACATCTAGGCAGAGCACATACCCAGGCTTTACCATAGTGGGCCGCTGCCATGGCCTCTGAGTGTCCACAGTATGTTTAGACAGCCTGACCATGTAGTGTGTTGCCATGCTTCTGTTCCCTTCATACTTCCGTATGTTTGGGTATCTTGAACACTGGCACGTATGTTTGCTGGATGGAATCTTGTCATGCCTGGCTGTGCCTGGCAGTCACAGAGCATCAAGATACCGCCATGTGAGCGCCATCATTAAATGTTAAGGAGAGGATCCCAGTGCTGCATCCGACATCATCTAAGGCCCCCAGGCCTGGGCCCCCACCTGATGCCGCCGCAGCAGAGTGCTGGCGAGGGCCATATGATTGTTTTGTCTTTCTGTTTTTAAAGACAGTCTCACAGTGGAGCCCTTGCATGTCCTAGGACTTGCTATGTGACCAGGCTGGTCTCAAATTTGTAGCAGTCCCTCTGCCTCTGCCTCCTGAGTGTTAGGATTCCAAGCATGTACCACTACATCGGATGGCATGCTTGTTTTGTACTCTGTTAGGCAGCACCTGCTTAGTTGGATGTGGTTATCAGAGACATCTCCAGGCAGAGGCATAGATGACCACATGTGGGAAATCTGACCTTGGCAGGTGTGTGTGTGTGTGTGTGTGTGTGTGTGTGTGTGTGTACATGCTAAGTCTCTGCCTGCTATAAATCTCTGACAGCTGTGTATGAGCAAGAGTTGGAGGCATGTGAGAAGGACTAGAAGAAGAGGGTGTTTGACTCCCAAATCTACACACAATACCCACAAGCATTGTCCCGGCTACAACCCAGCAGCCCTGCCAGGGGAGGGAGTGGATACTGCTGGAGGTCCAAGCCAACTCTGCTTTCCTTGATGAAGCATCCTAAGCAAAGCTGTTCACATTGTCTGAGCCCCAACTTCCTCAACTGTAAAGCAGAACGATGCCACCAAGCTTCTCCTAGCGCAGAGTGGCATGGTGTACATGAAAGGTTGTGGCGGCAGGAGGCGCTCAATAAATGTCGGATGATTGACAGACAGGATGCATCGAGTCACCCAGGCATGTGCACCCAGGCCGTGACACATGAGGGCTGAGTCACACCTGGCCTCGCTGCCCTTCCATTCACCTTCCCTCCCTACCCTCTGACCTACTGTGAAAAGAGTAGGGTTCACCTTCTTTACATCCCCCATTCCATTGCTGGGCTGGAGAGATGGACTTTCTGGGGCGTGTGATCCTATTTGCCTGTGGATGAGGCAGGAGCTCCCAGTGGTGTAGACAACTCGTGCGGGCGGGAAGACTGGACCCTGAGCGGTACCGGCAGCTCTGACTGGAAAGCACCGAGTGCAGCTGCCTGCCTGGACCCGGGCCTGGCAACCTCGCAGAGCAAGGCAGCCCTGGGGGGCGGG
>CABHPP010118983.1:35849-47937 GCA_902168425.1 Peromyscus attwateri | reverse complement strand
AAAAAAAAAAAAAAAAAAAAAAAGATAGGAGTGCCTATTTTGAAGCAGTATTATTTTTAATTTGCTACATCTGGTTTAAGAGATTAAAAAATTAAAATATAAATTATACTCCCCAAATTAGTTTTACTCCATAACAGTTCCAGCATCCTCACTATGCCTAGTTCCTAATTGTTTTTTGTGAGAAGACATTTGAAGACTCTATCCATTCAAAGTTAACTCTAAGTTTCTTAGGAGTCTGAAATCCTGCATTTTGAAGCTACTATTTAGGCTACTTATTGACAGCATGACAAATGAATGTCCTAGTCTCTGTATGTTAAATATGGCTGACTTAATGAGCTGTGTCCTACTTGTCAAATCAGTTCCTTCAACTGTATATCTCTTTATAGATAAGGCAATTCTTTGAAACCACAGTGTAAGGAGGAAAAAACAGGGTATGGCCCCTTGGTGTTCTTTCAAGATAATATCCCTGCATATCAGATAAAAAGTATTAGTCATCCAGTATTAGTATCGCATTACGAAATTGGAAATATTGATACATTCCTCACAGTGCTGATGAATTCTGATCCACCTGTGCCCATGGGTTTTCATGATCCCTTCAATATGTTATCTTTGTGTGTTATGGTTTATTTTTAATCATTCAAAATCTATCACCACCATCACAAATGTATTCCCCAGATATAAATTAGAATCAATTTCATAAATATCTAAATTTGAAATTAATATCATGACCTTAGAAAAGTGGGTCATGTAAAAATATCACCTATTGGAAATTTAAGAAATAGTCATTTTGTTTTAAATAGACTTTTATTGAGCTGGACATAATTTTTAGCTGATTAATATTTTCGTAAGTATAATATAAATTATCTTAATTCAGAGGGGAGTTTTCTTTTAAAGGTGAGTGGAGTTTAGTATACCCAGATACGTATGACGGTGACGCATGACCACAGGTAGAGCAGGGATGTTGAGCCATCTGTGAAAGGGACAGAGCCTCTGCTGCACACTGTACTTTTTCACCACTCAGCCCCCGCTACTTGTTCATGCCTCCATTCTGAGAAGCTGGTTGTTGTGTGTGAGCAGCACCGACCTCAGAGAGATCAGGATCTAGAACTAAGCAACAACCTTTATTCTTTGTTCTGTCATCAAATACTCAGTGCACTATTTGTCTGTGATCATACTTTCATTCTTGCCTTACTCTTCCTTTGAATCCTTACATACTGTTTTACACCATCTACCTGCCAGAGGTTCCATCTCCCCTCTCCATCCTCCTATGGCTCGTCATCATTTTGGGCCACTTCATTCTTTATGAGCAGTATGTCCAAGGACAAATGCCATACTAAAAGCCTGGGTGTAAATGGATATCTAGTTGAAATAGATGTTTTCGCTGTGGAGTACACTTTATGAAAGAAAGATGGGCTCAAAAATCTTGCTGAGTGAAGTAAGCCACACTCAGGGTGTCAAATTTCATGTACTTTCTCTCTTATGTGGAAAGCACAATGAAATGATGACTAGAAAATAAAAAGCATCTTGTGGCCTGGAAGAGGTATGCATGGAAAAGTCAGACTTAACAGTCTTCATGTGCCCATAGACATATGCATGTGAATGTCACAGTAAAACTCATTAAACATGAAAGTGAATTTTTCTGTATTTTTTCCTACATCTTTGATAGTATTTTTCTAGGATTAGCTGTAAAATTATTATTGATGCAAACAGGAACAATCAAGCCGGACATTTTCCACAAGGCAGTGCTGAAGAGTTCCCTGTTGAAATTTCAACTCCGGGCATCCATGTTAAGAATAGCAAGCTTCTCTCCTCTGAATACCATATTCCAGGGTCAGCTTTCCTCCTCTCTGTAATTTTTACAGAGGAGGTTCTATGAAATAAAGAAATTAAAAAAAATTCTTTTCTCAGCACTGGGCTGTTGAAGGATTTCCAAAGGGTTCCTCTCTCCTTCCTCATCCTCTCCTACAGCTGTAGTCACTAACATGAAGTGCCGCATCCTTGGATTTCATTTCTGGATTCCAATTACAAAAAAAAAAAAAAAAGAAAGAAAGAAAAAGAAAAAGAAAAAAGCACTCATGAAACAACCACAACACGAAAAAGATTAAAGGACACATTAATTTAGAATTATGGCTTCCTAAAAGGAGCAACTGGTGTCATGAGGAGAGAAAAGAAAGAAAACATTGAGATAGGCAGGACAGACTTCCGTAGGTGACAGGGCACACCTACCTAGTGTAGGTTTCTTCTAATTTGACACCTCTGAGACAAGTCTTCCACAGGAGGATTATTCTTTTCGTTGTAGCATTTTTAGTAGTCACAGTCATTCTTTGCACCAGGCACCAGTAATGCACATTTTGTTTCTTCCTTGTACTCCTCTGGGGACAAAGTAGCCCCAGTTGAGAACCACTGGAAAGAGGAAGGATTGATAAAAATCACATTGATTGCTTTTAAGTATCTTTTGAGTGTCATCATATCTGACAGTGTAACATTTATTTACTGGATGAAAGGCTTTAGAACTTAAAACTTGAGTTTGTTTATAGACAACAAGTGGCAGAAATGAGGACTCAACTTTATAATATCCTCAGCTGCCATGAATGGTTGACAAAAAGGTGAGGAAGACAAAGATAGACTGAGTCCACTTAAGGACTCTGCTAAGGTCAGCTCTGCTTTAGTATCCCCTTTGGTAACATCACGTTTTACAATATATTTCTTTCTCAAGATATTGGCCCATGTGTAGAAATTTAAAAGAGATTTAGGTTTATTTCCTACTTTGTAGTCAGAGCTTGGATTATGGTTGTTAGACCATGATTTGTGAAAATACTTGAAGCCAGGGGAAAAGGCCGAGTTTTCTATTACAGTGATAGATTCAATGGCATTTCAAAGTAAACATTGCCAATAAAGAGAGCAAGAGTGTGCAAAACCAGAAAGATAAGCTATAAACAGTCAGCATTTTTTTTCTTTTCTCCTGAAACTTAGCTATGAAATGTTAACATTTAAAAATTGCAGAAACAGTCCAAAGTAGAAGTTGGAAGTACTAAGAGAATTGAGTAGATTACATAATCATTTGCTACATAAACAAGTAGAGAGATTAATAGGCATTCACTCATAGTCACAATTTCCATGAACATAAAGACTTTATTTTGTGATTTTATGCTTTTTTTTTTTAGATTACAATGCATAAGCCTAATGCAGTAGTAGGGAAGTAGTTGAGATTATTTTAATATTTATCAAATGGAAAGTGTCTTAGGGTTTCTATTGCTGTGAAGAGGCACCATGACCATGGCAACTCTTATAAATTAAAAATTTATTTGGGATGGCTCTCTCATAGTTTAGAGGTTCAGTCCATTATCCTCATGGTGGAACATGGAGGTCTGCAGGTAGACATGGTACTAGAGAAGCAGCTGAGAGTCCTACATCTGACAGGCAACAGGGAGTGGTCTGAGTGTCACACTGAAGGAAGCTTGAACAAAAGAGACTTCAAAGCCTGCCCCCACAGTGACATGCTTCCTCCAACAAGGCCACACCTACTTCAATAAGTCCACACCTCCTAGTAGTGCCACTCCCTTTGGGGGCCATTTTCATTCAAGCCACCACATTGCAATAGGGAAGAATAAGTGTTTTATTTTTGTGTGTAGCTCTATCTGTGTCTCTGTCTCTCTCTGTCTCTCTCTGTCTCTCTCTCTCTCTCTCTCTCTCTCTCTCTCACACACACACACACACACACACACACACACACACACACGTATACACACATACACAGGCTACATGAAATATTTTCCTTTAGAAGTAAATAAGAAGGCCTTTGGATTGCAAAGCAGGCATGAATACTGATACTTGAAGAATAGACAAGTTGCTTAGTTTAAATAGAATTATAAATTTATAGGCATAGTAATTCAAGTGTCAGCAAACAAATATTTTGTGATATGTCTTGCCTACTATAAGTTAGTAAAGAAAAAATTAAAAATATGACTCTACTCAATTTGAATTTCTATTACTCCTTAGGGATTTATAATTTGACTGTTACCAATAGAGCCTAAGAGTTCTAAAATCACCTATTTTTTAAATCACCACTCTAGGAGAAAATTGTCATGTTACCTGATCAGAAGATACCATATTCTGAGACCAAAGCACTGGCTACTCTAAGGTCATGTACATCTCTGGGATATTTAAGAACTTCTGAGATCATTCTTTCTGTTCAAATAATGATTTCCTTCTGTTATGGAACTCAGGTCCCTGCTAGCTTACTTCCTATCTTCTAGAAACCAGCCTTACCTTTAGAGGAAATCCACACTGGCTTAATCTGGTCATGATATTGTAAAGCAAACTATGGAACAGTGATCTTCATCTAGCAAACTCTACTTTCAAAGGTTCCTGTCATTAAGACAGGTCCATCCGAATTGTCTTCCTGACTGGCAGGTAGTCATGCACCACAGCTGAATCACAGCAACACAACCTGTCTAGCTTTCAGTGTTGTGTGTTACGTAAGCTCTACTCTCCTGTGGGAGGGAAACAGTGGCTGGCTATAAATTCTCTTTCTTAACCTATTTTTTCTTTAATATGGTCCTCACTGAACCAGACAGGGTTAGTAATCACTGTCAAAGTACTTGACTATGATTTTAACCTTATCACTATTTATTGCCCGTACATATCTGGAGCTTCTCTTTCTCTTTAAGCTACAATAATGGTGATAGTAGGGCCTGCTCGAATCCCATCACAACCTCTTTCCCTAATCTTGCTTGAGCACCTAAACTAGACTGCATGTTACTGTACTGAAGGGGGGAAGGAAATCAAATTCTAGACACAATTATTATTTCTAGTCCTCCTTTCATAAAACTCCTCCCTCATCATGTTTCGCCTAAAATTTCACCTCCCCTGCCCCACTCACAGCAACATCAGAAATAACACCTGTGATACCCTGTTACCACCAGCAGCATTATTCTCCCTTTCTGTAATCATTTCTTTGCTTTTGTGAATATACTTGTTATTTTCTGTTTCCCATTAAAATATATGATCCCACTCTCAGACTTTTCTGTCCTGTTTGTGGATATATCACAGAGCCTATCATAATACAGAGTGATCACTATTCCTGAAAGATTGGAATACGTTCTGACTGGCTTGCTTATAATGTTTCAATGTCACAAGGTCCCCCCAAACTTGTGAAACCACTCCTGGCTTGAATTGCAGAAATGTCCAAGCACTTATGGACAATTACTTTAATCTTAAGTAAAACTACAATATATAAACTTTACTCCAGTTACCACAGTGCTGTCTACCAATAATTCTCTACCTAAGAATCTGAAATGTTCTATTCGTTATTTAAGAAGTTATAATTATAGCTAGAAGTAAGGAAAGTCTTAAAATGTAAACAAATAGGGAGTAGTAATAGTTACAGCACCAATCCAATGAATAACAACAACAACAACAAAAACCTCTAAATTAATGATGTCTGTTTTCTTCTAGAGAATCCACTTAGGAATCACAATTATTTATAGGAGAACATCTGTTGGTTCTGGTTATTGTTTTCTTGATTTTTTTAAGTGATTAACTAGCTTCTTTCTAGGCTATGCTTCCTGTTTACTGTGGAAATCCATACTGAAAACGGAATGACATGCATCACTGTTTTTTCGGCACTTTATCTTTGAGATTATTACTCCAGGGGTACCCTCCCATCCCCACTCTCAAATGGGAAGTGACAGGGCCTGGGACTTTGCAACTTAGCAAACGGTCTCTTAGGAAAAAAAAAAAAAAAAAAAAACCTTACTCAGCATAAATGTAAGCAGCTATGAGGATGTTTCTTATATACTAAATTCCTAATGCAGTTTTAGGTATCCACAAATGTAATTATTTAAATAATATCTGCAAGGAAATTCGTTCTTGCTTCATTTTCTTTTAATTCCTGAAGGCTCAGTGCTGGCAACACTGCTTTGGTAGAAAATCAAATCAGCTGCCGAAGAGCGGCACTTGAGACAGACTGCAAATGCACAATGGCTTTTAGAAATCTGTTGTTTACCAGCAATTCTTTTCGACTCACTTATCTGTCAACACTTTCCCATTTAACCTACCAACTGATTAATACTGAATAACATTCTACTTTTATTCTAAAATAGCACATCCTCAACATTCACTTGGAATTATGTTAAACAGAGCCTTAGAATTTTCCTGCTTCATGAAAACTGGCTGGAGTCGTATTTTTCTTTTGTATTAGGATTATACATTTTTACATGTCCTCTGGACATAGGGATATATCTACATTTTTCCCTCCATGCCTGCCCTTTGAATATGATGAGATAGCCACCTTATCAAATCTGACCTCTTATTTAATTACACACACACACACACACACACACACACACGCACACACACGCGCATACACACACACACACACACACACACACATACACACACGCATCTATTGGGAGGAACAAGTACATGCTGGACACAAGTAGAGGTGAGAAACGAGCTTATAGACGTTAGTTAGTTCCATGTGGACCCAGGGTTCTGACTCAGGTCTTTGGACACAGAAGCAGTTGCCTTCACCGGCTGAGCCATCTTATTAGACCTCAGTATAGTCTCACACTATTGTTTGTGCATTTATTTTGTTTCCTCAGTCTATGCAGCCCCTGTAGAATGTAAGCATAATTAATTTCTTCATATTTGCCTTCTCCGACAGCCTGTAAAAAGTCCTAAGACTGCCTACCAAATTGTAAATTTAGGCAAGTAGAATGATAAGACTAAAACTCAATAATTGATAATGGATTTTTGCCAATCCAGATTAAATCACAGAAGACTGCTCTGCTCTCTTCTTTAAGTGTTCCTAACTCTATTAAAAATTCTAGCTCAGATTTAACCATCAAAGAAGCTGGGTCTTTAAGAGGCTTTTTGCATAAAGAGCTAGTCACTGCATTTTTTGCCTGTTTTAACTATGTTATGAAAAAACATCTTACGGCTTGGATGATGTATGGAGAGGTGTATTTGAAATTAGATGCAAAAGTACCCAGAGAGAATATTTTTAATAATTTTCTTTTATTAGTGTACATTGGCAGGGAGACCTTTGAAGTCCATCAGTGCTGTTATGGTACCCTGAGACACTTCAACACTAGATGTTCCATGACAAAGGTTAACGTCAATTAGAATAGGATGGGTACATCTTTCAAGTAAGTAGACTTAGCAACAGTTTCCTTCTTTGGGTTTAAATGACCAATGAATGCACCGAAGAGAGCTTAGCATTAACAGCAGTAAGTGTTGTTTTGTTTCAAAATGAAAACATTTGAGAGCCTCAACTTGTTTCCTCTTAGTAAGATAAACAATGTTGACCAGTTGCCTAACATTTCTATGCACATATTATTTAAATGTAATTAAAATATCTGACTCTCAGTGCTTCACAATGACTGCCCTTGCAGCTATGACAGAATCCTGGCTTACTCTGAGCCAAACAAAAGATCAACAGACAGAAGATCTTCCTTCTTAACTGTCCTGGGAAAGAAATTTGCATTGTTGACCAAAACTTTTTAGTCACTTCCCATGGGAAAAAGAAGTCCTTTTTGAGGGCACTGCAGACTAGTTTGGCATGTGCTGACACTTCCTTACATCTTTTCAATGGCAAAATCATTTCCAGGCCACCAGACACAGTGAATAATTCCTGAATGCTACATGTGGCGTGGCCAGGATGACAGTACTGCCATCTGGAATAATAACAAAATTTCCTCACAGCAGACATCCTTTCTGGAAGGATCACTCATGCAAATCATGTGTCCAGTCCTTCATTTTTTCTGGCTTTCCCCCACCGGACCGTGCAATGACAGCAGAACACTTAGAGCAGCATTTTCTTTCTTTCTTTTTTCTTTTTCTTTTTTCCCCACAGAGGAAAGCTGCATGGACCACACCCACTTGCCTTTCTTGTACTCATAGGTATTAGGGAGGGTCCAGCATCTTCAATAAGAAAAGCATTACTGTTCTCAGCTTTTCATCTAATGCATAGAGTTTGCATTGCTATTAGTCATAAGAGAAAAAAAAAATTAGAGTTCACTCATGCCTGGAACATCACAGACGGCAGAGATAATGGTAATACCTGGAAAACTAAGCAACTATCTCAATCCAGATCCCCAAACATTAAAGGAGCCTCTCAGAACAACACCCTGATTCTACCCACCCCAACAGTGTTGTTTATTGACAAACTAATCTGCTGCCTCTCTGGGAAATGTTTTGTTTCCAATTACCTAGTTGAGTTTTCTTTATTAATTGGTTGTGGGGTTTTTTGATGTTGTTGTTGTTTTTTTTTTTTTTTTTTTTTTAGCATTTTGTGAAGTTGACAGTGACTTGTTTTGATACTAAATCAATACAGAAGCCATAAGAATAAATGTATCAAAGAGTATATGTGGGCCAGTGTGGAGGTATCAGTGATATGGGCTGTGTTTTAATTTCTCCCTGTTTTGTTCTTTCTTGGGTCATTTGGCCCAACAATTTGTTACCCCAAATTTATCCTATCTCCAACTGATAACTTCTTGCAAAGGAAAAATTAGGTTTTTTGATTTGTTTTGTTTTGTTTTGTTTTGTTTTGTTTTAAAGGGAGTCTCACTGGGGATATAAACCATATTTAAGGGCAGGGTCCATGTCCAGAAATACATGGCCAACACCAAACAAACTGAATGCTGTTTGGAGGTTTTCTGTCTCACAATGCTTTGTCTGGGCATTATTTTGTTGTTGTTGTTGTTGTTGTTGTATACCTTAAATATCTTTTGCTTATACATTATGGTTTCTGATTTTGTTTTTATGGGTTTTCTGTGTATGTGAGTATGTGTGGCTCAGCATCTTGATGTGTTTTTTTGTGCTCTTTCTTTGGCATTTTAGGTTTGTTCTGTTCTCTTCTGCTTTGTTTGTTTGCTTTTATCTTATTATTACTGTTATTTTTGTTACCTACTTGTATTCTAAAGAGAGAGAAGGAGTATGTATTTGTGTGGGTAAGGAAACAGGGAGGATCTGGGAGGGGCTGGGGGAGAGAAATCCATAATCAGAATATATTGTATGAAAAGAAAATCTATTTCTATTTTAAAAAATAAAAATAAAAATAAAGAAAAACTCTCTGCCTTTGCTGTGATAACCAGTGGGGCACATCTCTTCTGGCAATGGCAGAGAAATGGTAACAAATATGAATTCATTAGACAACACTCAGAGAAGATGTATAAGTAGTGGAAGCTATGAGCTGAACTGACAAATATTAAAATGTGAGATTTGCTTCTTATCGATTAAAGTGGACCAGAGATGGATAAAATAAAATCAACGGTTGGTTGGTAAAGGGGAATATAAAGTTACTCTTGGCCTTCTCACGATTGTCACAAGCACATGGAATAACTTGTGGCTGCTCTATAAACAGGTGTGAAATCTGGCTTCAGGTGTCTGTTTTGTAAAATTGCATCTGGATGGTATAAGTCTATTAGTCTGCACTCTCACATTTAACTATTTGAAAAACAGAACAAAAGGAGGACAGTGTGATGGTCCTGTGATCTTAAACTTAAGAGCATTTATACAGCTCCCTGACTATGTGGCATTGTTGAGAGCAGTCTGGAGTTCCAGAGGCAAAGACTCTGTGATGAGGAAGAATGGAACATGAACAGAATCATGAAAAACTCTCGAAATCACTCTAGTTATATAGAAAGTATTGTACATTGACATACTATGAATATATAATTAATTATATTAACCTAATTTTTTCCTTATCAGTTATATATAGTGAAACAGTTAATTTTACTATGTAACTATGTAATGTAAGACAGTTACATTTCAGAAGATGTAAACAGTAATATGAACTTATCTACATGATTTTATTTTATAATCTTATAGAAAAAGCAATAATTGAGTCACCACTAATATGAAACAAACAAAGGCCTGATGTTTCACATTGTCAAGGTTTGTAATTCATGTATTGAGAGAATGTTACATGATTTGTCACAGTATTAGGTAAAGCTGGGGGACTTACATCAATGCATGCTTTATTGCTGGAAGGGCAGCATTTCTTTTTTCCATCACCTTAGAGAATAAACTCCTATAAATAGGCTGTGACTCCTTTGGAGTGCACATATTGGAAGAACTCCAATTGTACAATATCAATGCCCTAATTATTTGTCATGAACGACACCCAGCTATCTTCTTATTTATTTGACATGTATACCTTTCGTTTTCCCCTCTGCCTAGAATATACCTGGTTTTTTACATATACTCCAGCCACACTGTGTATTATTAAGTTTTAATATATTTGGAACTGTTTTATAAAAGCATGAAGGCAAGGACCTTAGGAATTTTCTTCACTCATATGAACAAGGAAAAAGGATAAGCCAAATAAGATAGTCTGAACAAATATCACCATATGCTAAAATTACTTTAGTGCTTAAATTTAATACAATTAAAAATAAATTCCAGATATCATTAATAGCGAACTGATAAAAATAACACATTCATATAGAGCAAAGGGAGAGGTAATTAAAACTATGGATGTCTGAAGAAGTCATATTGAAATTACCTAAACTGGGGTAAACCTCCTACCATTATTTTGCTAAGTGAACAAATATGAAACTGCCGTAAACATTCCTGTTTCTATGCTCATAGATCTGTGTAGCTCTCAGACTTCACCTGGAAAGTTTATTTGGACAATGGAGAACAATTAATGTAGAAACTCAGAGCAAGTCAAGGTGAAGAGAATAACGTATCTGTCCAGTGCTCAGCCAACAAATGAGACATCAACATCAAGCTCTTCTCTCCCAAGGCTCTGGGAACAGTAAGGAAAGGGGGGCAGAAATACTAAGAAATAAAAGCCAGAGGTTAGAGAGGACCAGAGCAAAACACTGTCTTCTGGACATCACAGGTTGTTGCACTCATGAGCTCACAGCAGCTATGGTTGTCTGAAAAGACATGCAGCAGATGAAGCCAGTCAACATTCCGGCATGGAGGAAAGGGGCTCCTCAGACACCACCCTGCAAGGTGATAGCTTCTGAGATAGGTAGAGTTGATTTTCTTTAAGGGTGTGACCCATGATATCCCAGGAGATAATCTCGAACTCAGTGCATATGGGTAGCACTAACTGGACTTAGGAGATTACTTTTTAAAAGACATGATGTTGGGAGAAGGTGGGAAATGGATCTGAGAGGAGTTAAATGGAGAGATAAAGGTTGGACTTGGTAAAAATACATTGTATGTATATATGTAATTCTCAAAAAATAATGAAAATATCATATTACAATTTCAAATTAAAGGATTAAATGCAAGCATCTGTTACTCAGTCACAGAACCAAAAAATCAAGATATCATTTTTTGATGTTTGAATACTGGCCTTCTGGAAGGTCATTTCATCCAGAAAATGGCTTGACTTGGAGGTGTGGAGTAGCATATTGTGTGGAAATGTCAGAACTTCAGGAGAAATTTTGAGTCCACTATCACTTGAGTCACTGATATAGATTGGGGAGGTTTTGTTTTGTCTGTTAAGATCTGTTTCACCAAGAAAGTCCTTCTTTTATATTATCACATGCCATTGCTGTTTGGGGTTTGCTTTATTAGATTGCATTTAATTCAGACTGGTCTGAAATATACTATGTAGCTAAGAATGAACTTAAGCTCCTGGTTCTTCTGCCTCTGTATCCTACAAACCTACATACTGGAATTACAGGCATTTGCCACTGGTACCTGCTCCTATACCTTTTGATGAAAACCTGTAGTCATTTCTACATTGCATTTAGTGTATCACCTATGCATCTCTTTATCCACTGTGATTTATTTAACAATAACTACCTTTCATTGTTTTATTGCCTAGTGGGTGTCACCATATTTCATAACTACTTAGTATTGTATAAGGATAATTTAAAAGATCAAATTGTGTTTGAATTATTTGATGTTTTATTTTCTGTGACATCTAATTTCCATAATAGCATAGTTTATGTTGTTACATCCAGCCAAAATAAAGTGGTTTTGATTTAAAAAATTTGAAACTTTAATCATTTATTTATCTTGTGACACACATTGTCACCATGTTTTTCTTGCATATTCCTGAAGATACTTTCTTATGGTTTTTTTTTTTTTTTTTTTTTTTTTTTTTTTTTTTTTTTTT
>CABHPP010118983.1:0-29297 GCA_902168425.1 Peromyscus attwateri | reverse complement strand
GGAGGAAGAAAAGAAGGAAGGAAGGAAGGAAGGAAGGAAGGAAGGAAGGAAGGAAGGAAGGAAGGAAGGAAGGAAGGAAGGAAAGAACCAAACAAAGAAAGAAAGAGAAAGAAGAGAGTACATGAAGATGAGAGTGGGTATGTTAGGTGGATCAGGAGCCTGTTTGAGTATTGGAGGAACTAAAAGTCAGGAGGTAAAATCCCAAGCACAACAGGGGCAGCAGAGAAAATCTCACACAAGCCGAAGACTCCGCCAATGAGGAAGAACTTTCATCAGAAGTGCAGAAGGACACGCAGAGAAAGGACTCAAGAAAAGCCCTCTTGCAAAGCAGAGGGAGCTCACCAAGTTCTGTCTGACCTCTCTTGGAGGGCTCTGAGATATAAGGGTCTTTTCTGGATTAGAATAAGGTCCTCTTCCTCCCCTTCAGCCTTGGTCAGGTTAAACAAGGAGACAGTAACAGGCCCACAGGTTTGGCAAGTGTCCTCATCAATCTTGAACTTGTCTGACCTGCTTGGTTGAGTTCCTAGGCAGAAGGTGTGTTCTGCAGAGCCTACCAGAAGTAGAGAAAGCCCACCAGACCTTTGTATGAGCTGCTGTATCTTTGTCTCAGGTCAGGAGGGTAAAGAAGAAGCCAGATTTCCAACTTTATTACCTATCTGTGGCCCACTTCCCTATTTGCCTGTCAGGAATCTAACTCCTAATTCCTCAGTGTCACACTCCTTACACCAAGACTCAGGGATAATTGCAGAAGGAGAGTGGAAAGACTGTAAAAACCAAAGGAAGTAAATGTCCATAATGAATCAGCATTTGTAGGACATGGCAGGAAAGTTGCACACATGAACTCGCAGCTTCTGGGACTGCATGGGCCATCAGGTTTCTTCGGGGATTCAGCACCTGAGAGGTACCTCTGCTCCAATAGATCGTCCTATACTCATGCATATATAGCAAGTATTAAGTAGCTTATAGGAATGAGAGGGGAAGAAGACCAAAACCATGAAGTTGGGAGTAAAAAGTGATGAGATGGGAAAGGGGAGAGATCAGGGGGAAGCAAATGGAGATATGCTTGATTAAAACACATTGTATGCGTGCATGAACTTTAAAAACTATTTTATAAATATTCACAATTTTAAAATGCTTCATATAAAGGTATGAAATATTCAAACAAAAATTTAAAATTATATTTTAAATATAAGCAAAAAATAAACAAAGCAAATCTGGGGTCAATAAGATGGCTTGGATTGTAAAGTTGCTTGCAGCTAAATCTGACAAGTAGAATTTTATATCAAAGACCATGACCCACATGGTGGAAAGAGAGATCCAACCCCTCAAGTGGGCTTCTATGAAAGAGGATTTCCTTCTGGGTGTTTTCTTTGTATGTGTGTGTGTACACTAAATAATTGTTAAAAAAAAATAAATGAATTTGTTTAAACCTAATATGAGTGGGCACTATACATTTTCTCCATGTATTTTTAGCTATTATTTTTCTTAAACTTTCATGCTGCATTAATTGAAATGATAGTGATTAGGTAGCAATAAAATTGTCCTTCTGGGGGTTTTGCAGTTCGGTTTCTGTCAGTTAGTTTCAGTTGTCAGCTTGACCCAAAGCTAGAGCCATCTGGTGAATGGGAATATCAGTTGAGGGGTTGCTTAGCTCAGACAAGGCTGTGTCCCTGTCTGGGAAGCTTTTCCTTCATTAGTGATTGATGGTAGGAGATCCCAGCCTGCTGCAGATGTTGCCTGCTGCGGTGAAAAAGAAAGAAAGGTGAGTGAGCCAGCACAAGCAAGCTAGGAAACAGCATTCCTCTGTGGTCTGGGCTTGAGTTCTTGCCTCTGGCTTACTGATTTGAGTTCCTGCCTTTGCTTCCCTTGCTGCTGGACTGAACACTGTAAACTGAATCATTCCTTTCATCCCAAGTTGCTTCTGGTCATGGAATTTTGTCACAACAAGATAAAGCTAACTAGGACAGCTGCTCATCCTGACTTGGCCATTTAGCTTGTTAGCTGACCTTCACACTCAGGGATTGGGTTTTCAGTCTTATTTCCCACATGGACAGTCAAAACTTGTCATAGACGGTTCCTAGCATGATGAGATTATATGATTCTATTATATGTAATCAGGCTGAGTGACTAATATCAGTTTCAAATTGGTTTTCAGCAATTTCAAAACTCATGTAGGCCTTTTTTTGAAC
Source organism: Peromyscus attwateri (assembly GCA_902168425.1). Classification (NCBI taxonomy): domain Eukaryota; kingdom Metazoa; phylum Chordata; class Mammalia; order Rodentia; family Cricetidae; genus Peromyscus; species Peromyscus attwateri. Next base: position 27,108 of record CABHPP010118983.1, on the reverse strand, counting down.
TGAAGTCAGTCTAGACACTGAGACTGGGAAGTAAGAGACAGTCTAAGGAAGCTGCCATGGAAAGTGAATTGTTTACATATTTCAGAGATCCTTGCTCTAACTTCAGGTAAAGAAAAATAGGAAATATTTTAGAACTTAACTTTTCAAGGTCATAATTTCAGTGTTCCAGAGTTGAACAGCTCAAAGGTGCCTCGCAATAGAACATGTAAGCCTGTTCCATTTCTAATTTCTTACTGTAAAACACTCAAGGGAAATAACTGTGGTTGCCTGTGGTTAAAAAGGTTGCTTAATTTACACAAGATACACCACCACCTTGAGGGGTTCTTTCCTGTTGTAGTTTGTTGTTTTAAAGTCAGAGAAGTCCTATTAAATTAAATTTGTAGTAGAATTTGTGTAAAACAAAAGGTGGTAGCTCTATAAGAACCCATGGCCCTTGGTGTTGTTCTCCTGTGTGTGTGTGTGTGTGTGTGTGTGTGTGTGTGTGTGTGTGTGTGTGTGCGTGTGGTGTGTGTACACGCCACAGCACAGATGTGGAAATAAGAGGACACTTGTAGGTTTTAGTTTTCTGCTTCTACAACCTAGGTTCTGGGGATTAAAATTGAGATGCCAGGCTTGATGGCAAGCTTTTTAGCCTCTAAGCCATCTGGCCAGCTGTTCAGATACAGTCATCTGTAAAACATGATAAAAAGGTTTACATTTCCCAAGTCTTCATCAGTCCACTTTACCGAACAATTCTTTCTATATTCAACACAGCATGGCAGCTTTCCATCTTTACCAGAATTTCACAAAGTCCATTAGTATACACCACCTCTGCAAAACATTTAATAGAGCAACTTGATTATGTAACACCAACAGGGACCAGGATCAGGCTTCCTTAGTTAGCTCATAAGTTTACACAGTAACTTACAATTATAAGATTTCAAGACTGGGGACAGGTGGATACAGTCTATTCTGATCAGAATATTAATCCTTGGCTCAATATAGCCACTTCTGAGATTATTTTATAAACAGGGACACCAGGACTCAAAAGAAACTGCCAATTGGTGTTCATCAACTATCTTTAAACAATTTAATAGTCGAGGTACAAATTTTTATTTGTATTGTTCCAAATGATGACTTAAAATTCAGAAATCAGAGGGAGAAATGCTCACAACAAACAGTCTTGATTGATGTAACTGGGTTAGATTCTGCCACTGAAAAAGGAGTTTTTCAAGAGACATGCTTCTACTTACTGGAGGTGATTTTAACTGGGATGTCATTCTAGCAAAGAAAATTCTTCCTCCACCTGTCTGCACAACATTAATTTCCTCTTGAAAGCATTTATTATTCAGTATTAGAGGCTGTTCTAGTCAGCCATCCTTCATACATCTCTACCACTTAGTTGTCTGTTGGATGTGATGTGCTGGAATTATCAGAAAGAAAACAGAGACCAGCACAAGCACTTATAAATTATAATGATGTAGTCAGAGATTTATTTCATTTACTTTAGTTAATTTAGGTTTATTATTTAGGCTGATATTAATGGCCATTATCTGTTGGACATGGCAGGGGCTCGAGGAGAAATGATAGAGTACTTGCACTCTTGTTTTAACTGTAGCATTATCTATTATTGGAAATTTCAGGGTGGTTTTACTTCTACACAATGTTTTTTGTATTCTCTGAACTTAAAACAAATCAGATCCAGAGGTTTGAACATCTGTAAGTTTCTTTTGCAGAATCACACTTGACTTTTTTTTTACCCATTTAATATTCATGTATTCAATCTTTTAGCAAATATTTATTGAATTCTTAATTTGTGGGAGATACACTGGTGTAAGAAATACTCCATGAGATCAAAGTTTATAATCTTATTAAAGAGATCTCACACACACAAATAATTAGCATGTTTATGTAGCACAGCAGAATAAGAAAATATTCAGTAAGAGTTCAGCTAAGGGCAAACCCAGTTCAGACCAAATCTGATTATATGGGCCTATGAGACTCCAAATTCTGTTGATCTCCTCAATGTTATTTGGAGTGTTGCTGTTCTCCACACTCCTAGGAAAATGGCACCATATTAAGTGAATTACTCCTGATTAGTATAAGGATTCTGTAAGCCTTCTAAGTCGCTCTCTCACCCCGAAATCAGTTTGTTAAAAACATAGAATTGTGTGTGTGCATTCTGTTTACCATTTAACTTAGTATACACATATATAGACAAGGCTGAATAGATGTTATTGTGATAATTTTATTGTCAAAATGTTAATGGTAATTTTTGTCATTCTAAATATGTACTTTTTAAAAAGTAGATATATGAATATCTCAACACCTTGATTTCTCTCCACCCTCCCAATTTATGGTGACTTGAAAACTATAAAATGACATCTAAAACAGTATTTTAATAGTTATAGTACTGAACTTAGAAGATGAAAATGAAACAAACTGAATTGTATCAGACATGGTACTTTATAAGCTCATAGGTGTTAGTCCTAATATAATTACTGACATTATTTGGCTCATGGAATCTTTGAAATCCTGTCCTTTTAATTGGTCCTTAAGATCCTGGTTTCCTACAGAGTGAAGGAAAAGAAAAATTCAATTTGTCCTCCTATTTGTCATCTGGCATGGAAAATAGTAGGGCAAATATCAGAACTAATAGCTATTTCTTAGCATCAAATAGACTATATCCTTTCAGTGGGAGAAATGCCACTTAGGAAAGATGTGTTGAGCCATGACTGTAATAGAAAACACAGCCTTCCTTTCTCTATTTTCCAGTACATACACAGGTAAATTGGAAGCAAGATTTCAGTAGCCACTAATGGATGTGTCTTCCTGGAGATCCTTAAGTATTGCCCAACTTATAGACTTTTGGAAATTGAGCCAACTCATCTTATTCAAACTCAGTTTGTCCTTACAACCGCATTTATCTCAATTTGGTTTTTCCACTTGCAAACTCAAAACATAGTGTATACATGGCTTTTTGAGAGCTAAACATCCCAACGAATGTACAGTAGATAAACTATTATTAGTAGCATTTACCTATACAAGCTGCCCTCAAAGATATTCAAAGTATCTTTAAACCAGAATTCTTGTCTGTTCTCAACCAACCTCAGCCACCATCTATACACTCAGGGAACATTATGACTCGTGCTCAGATTTATTTTCACATGTTCTAACTCAGAACACAACACAAAGAGATCTTCACCAAGTTGAAGCCAGCTGGTTAATCAATTATTAGTTTAAAACTCTCAGTCACAATAGGAAAGTTTCAGTTGTGGCTCAATTTATAAAATCAAGGTAAAAGAAGAGATAAGTGAAAACTGGAATATTCTCAATAGGCATCTCTTCCCTGTGAGTCAGTGCTGATATGGCTTTTTATATTCCCCCTGGATGAGTGCTGATATGGCTTTTTATATTCAAACACAGTTGGGCTTCGATGTTGGGTTTCAAAATAATGATCGTAGGAATCTAGTAGGAAGAAAAGGTAGCTTGCAAAGACTGTAAAAAGAAAATGAAAGTGTGTAATCCCTGCCTCTTAAAGCCAAAAGAAATCCTAATCTGGGGCTTTTTAAAAATAATTTTCCATTTAGAGATTAGAATTCCTTGGCAGACACCTAATTCCTGTTTTCAGTCAGGGAACACAGGATTTCAGGCAGGACAGCTCCCGAGGATGTGTGTACTGGAGTGCAGATTAGCATGAAATGCAAAGATGGGCATAAAAGCCTCAATTTGGAGGAAATATTTGCAGGTGCATTAGGAGTCTCTTGTTCTTTGTGACATATCAAGTGGCCTTTGGGAGGTTCACGTTTGGCTTCCTGTGACATACCTGCAAAAAGTTATTTCATATTAGTTATCTCTGAGGCACAGTTTGGACCACAAATATTACAGTCCATAATATTTTTCTCAAGGAACCTCTTCAAGCATGGTGACTAGTTCAGAGGTCAAACATGATGCTTAGTTTCCACTTTTCTCATCACAAAGCAGCAGTAATGAAGATTGTAATTATTGGATCCTGCCTACTGCTGAAGCTTAAGTCACATAATTATATCTCATGGAAAATGCGTTTCCCATTTCAATATATTTTATATCCAGGTTTTAAAGACAGCAATTCATTTTAAATATATCTTAGATTAATAAACGTATCTGCTTTGATCACTTGGACCACAGAGCATTTTCTTCCTTTCTTCCTTTGTTCTTTCTGTTCTTCCACCATTTTTCATTCTAGCGATACCCTCCATTAGTTTCCCATACAACAGTGGATGTCTCAGACTGCTCTACCATGCACTGTGGAGGCATGATCTTATGATCTCTCCTCTGGTTCATTTCTTCATGACATCATTGCTTCCTCTTTATTCTATACTTAGAATGTGCCTTTGACTTCCAGATCTAGAAATTATAATTTTGAACACTCAGAGCCTTCAAATTCTAGAGGACTCAGAGCCTGCCAATGCAACAAGAAGAATTGGAACAGGACATAAAACTGAAGAACAAATATTTAGCCTAAATTTTTTCTAACCTACCTTATAACAAAAGACAGAGTAGATATTCAATATTTATGAAGATTTGGGGTTGGTAAGTGGATACATTTCTTAGTGTATGTGAAGTCTTGAGTTCAAATGCTAACACCAAAAATAATAAATAATTAAATGGGACAAAAGTCACAATAAAATATTAGGTAACTAGAATGCTTGTGGAAGTTTTGTTACTGTATAATACACTTATTTTGATGTGTTTTGTTAGGAGAAGGTATGTTGAGAATAACCCCACTTCTCAAGTAAAAAGGCAAAATAACAGAATTAACACAATCTTGGAAATCTCTCATGCATATTATTTTTTATTGGTTTGTTTTTATGAGAAAGGATTGTGCTGTGTCATCCAGGCTATTTGTAAATCACTATATAATCCAGCCTGACCTCAAGATTGAGATTGCCTTGCTTCGTTCAGCCTTTCAAGTCCAGAGTTACAATTCTGTGATGCCTGGCTTGACTAATGAAGGTTAAATTCTTTTGTAATGTGATAAAATGAACAGTATCATATACTCCAGTCTTTTGAGGAATACTTTAAAAGCATCTTAAACACAAAACTGGAGGTAAGTTAGAAACATGTTTTCTTTATATTTGTTGAAAACAGACATTTGAATTATTTATATATCAATCTTTAAAAAGCCAGTATACCTATTACATTTTCAATTTTCATTATGTTCTGGTGATATTCTGAAGAAACCTTTCATTTACTAAGAATTACTGCCCACTGGGTCAAATAATATCTCAGGAATAATTCTCAAGAATTGCCCCAAATCAGTTCATCTTTCTGAAAGTATTTTATGCAGATATGTCAGGTAGTTTACATTGATCTTTTAAAAACAAGAAGAGATTTTGCATCTTGAAATAGTCTCCCTTAGTGGTGCTGTTTCATGTAGTTCTAATCAGAAACCGAACTCTACAATGTAGTTTGGTTACAATTAAATATTAAGAATACAGAAAAGAATATCATTTAGTCAGGTACGGTTTGTACATACTGTGAATAAAAATTATTTCTTCAATACAATTTATTTTCATCTATATGCATATATTTTTTATTTTTGGTAACTATTTTAATAATGTATTAATTCTTTGAGAATTTCCTATAACATATCTTGATCATCTACTCCAAGACCCACTCCCACCTCTCTACCCACTCAATTTCATCTTTCTCTGTTTTCAAAACCCATCAAGCTCAGTTTGTGTTGGACTACTACTCCTAGGTATCGGACCTTCACTGGACTGTGGTTGATACACCAGGTGTCACACCAATAAAGAAAAGTAACTTTCATTTTCCTAGTAGCAATCAAATGCCAATAGCTCATTAGTCATGTGTGGGATTTCATGCTGGCTTGAACTTTCGCTGCTCTCTCGTAATTGTCAAAATTGCTCTAAATTCATATATGCATTTCCCCAAAAACACTGTTTCCTTGAACAACTCCACCACATTCAGATCATACAATCTTTCTTCTTTATCCCTTTTCTGCATGCATCCATATACCTTTAGGGGAGAGGATTGTGATATAACATCCCATTTAGAGCTGAGCACTCCAAATTCTCTTACTCTCTACTTGTTGACTAGTCTCTCTGCCGAGTGCCATCTGCTGCAAGAACAAGCTTCTTTGATGAGGATTGAGTGATGCAACGATCTATAAGTATAACAATAAATCATTAGAAGTTGTTTTAATGCTATGCCTAGTTAGCAGACTAATATAGATTCTCTCCTATGACCCATACTTATATATCCCTGATTCATTGACAGAGCCATGGATAGGTCCATCTCATGGAAAGGCTCTTAAATTCCAATTATTGTTGAATCCAAAAGTGGATGCTTATTCCCATACCACTGATGCCACTACCATACCAGTGGGTATATCATGCAAGAAAGCTTGTTATTTAGTTTGCAGTATTCACACCTGGTGAGAGAGATGATTACTTTTTTTCTCTTTGGTAGATGCATAGTTAAATTACAGCATTTTTGGAACTAGCACATAAGGATGCAGCTTCCAACTGAGTACAAGCTAGATCATTTCTCCATGTTCTGTGATTCAAGTATGTGGTATCTTCAGCAACAGAGTCTTACTGTCAGATTCTAGAGGGTACCCAACAGCATTGGAAATAAGACTGTAATGTTTGATAGTCTAGAGTCTATGGGATCCCATTGAACAACTCAAATAGAAGTAGCCCAATCCTGGTACAGTAGTTTTTGTCAGGTAGGATTTTGTGCCCCATTATAGATTAACTCCATTAAATATATATGTATAATATATAATATATATATATATTATATATATGTGTGTGTATGTACAATACAATATACACCCTTATATGTCACCGATATACACATATATATATATATATATATATATATATATATATATTTACTGAAATTTCTACAGTAGTAGGTTTCTATATGCGTTTTAAAAAGGCCTTTAGTGCTAGTTATCTTTTCCAGTATTCCCTCTTCTATCCTTCCCTCCCATCCCCACCCTGTTTAATCCTTTCTATTCCATTTTTCCATTTCTCCCTTTATAATACTATATTCATTTCTTCTTGTTTGAAATATTCCATCCTTCCCCAATGGCCCCTTCATGGTTACCTAACTTCGGGGGTTACTTCAAATCAAACTCACATATCTGAAGATTCAATGTTAACACCCACATATTAGAGAATATAGTCAGTATTTGCCATTCTAGGTCTGGCTTATGTCATGTATGCTTATTTTTTTAGGTTCATATGTTTTTCAGGCATGTAAGTTAGATTTCTATTGCTGTGATAAAACATGACCAAAAGGAGCTGTGGGAGAGTCATTTTAGAACTTTCAGACCACAATGTATTAGTGGGTGCAGATAGGGCAGGAACCTGGAAACATGACCTGAAGCAATAGCCATGGAGGAAAACTGGTCACTAGCTTGCTCCTCCTGCCTTGCTCAGCCTGCTTTCTTATTGTGACAGGGGTAGAACCACTTTCAATGGGCTATCCACTCCTACAGCAATCATTAATCAAGAAAATGTCCCACAGGCTTGTCCACAGGACAACATTATGGGGACCTTTCCTCAACTGAGGTTCCCTGCTCTAAAATGATTCTAGCTAATATGAAACTGACAAAATGACTAGCCAGCACACCTGCGTATTTCATAATTTCCCTTTTATTAACAGCTGAATAATATTCTATTGTATAAATTTACTACATATTCTTTATCCATTCAACAGTTGGTAGATATCTAGTCTGTTTCTGTCTCTTGACTATTGTAAATGTCAGTGAGGGCAAAGTGAAACCACTGAACTGGACAGCTCCGCTGGTAGGAAGAAAAGCTTTTTGGGGGGTTCAAATTGCCAAGGCTGCCTCCAAGAATAGAGTAGCAACCTGGTAGAAAAGCAACTAGATTTTACATAATAGTCAGCAGGGTGGGGTATTTGAGACGATACAGGCTGTTTGTTCAGATTAACTGGGAACTAGATGCCCTTGACAGAGGTAGCTGACTGTTGGGGAAAGATAAAGGATGTAGATGCTTTCCTGGAAACAGAAACCTACCTTGCATGATTCCTGGGGAATACTGAGTTCAGGCTTCAGTTTATCCAATAACAATCTTTCTACTTTCCCAGTCAAAGTCCTTCTGTTTATGATACTGCCATTTTGGGGGGCCTACTTAGGACCTAACAGTAAATAATACATCAATGAATATGGATGACCAAGTATTTCTGTAATAAGATATGGAACCCTTTGGGAATATACCCAAGAATGGTAAAGCTGTATTCTGTGGTAGATTTATTTTAAACTTCTTGAGACTTTTTGAGGAACTTCCACAATGATGTCCATAGTGACTACACCAGTTTACATTCCCATAAACAGTGGCTAAGTGTTCCTTTCCCAACATCTTCATCAGTATCGGCTGTCTTTTTTTTTTTTTTTGATATTTTTGTTTTTGTTTTATTTTGTTTTTTATCTTAGCTGGTCTGATTGAGGTAAGAAAAAAATCTCAACATGGCTTTAATTTGCATTTCACTGATGACTGCAGATGCTAAACACTTTAAAATATTTCATTTATTTTTTGAAATTATAAAGTAATTACATCCTTTCCTCCCTCCCCTTTCTTCCTCCAAACAGCCCCAGATATGCCTCCTTAATTTCTTTTAAATTCATGTCTGTTTTTTCATCAATTGTTGTTACATATACATATGTATCTATATATGCATATATATTCATATACTCATAAATACAACCTGCTTGGTCTGTGTAATGTTACTTATTTGTATGTATTCAGGGTTGACCATTTGGTATTGAAAAACTGATGGATGTGGTCTTCCCTGGGGATGACTATTTCTTCAGCTCTCAGCATTTCTTATTTGCTTGTAGTTTTTGGCGTAAGGTTGAAGTCTCCTGGTCTTTCCTTTGTCTACATTAGCATATCTCTTACTGTCCTTGTTCAGCTCAAGTCTTAGCAGTCTTGTTGGTAAGTCTTTACGGGTGTAGTGTCTGGTATTCCTAGCAGACACCACCTTACAGCAATCTTTCCGTTTCTCTGGCTTTTGCCATCTTTCTGACCCTTCTTCTGAAATGGTCCCTGAGCTTTAGTTTCAAGAATTGTAGACATTGGGAGTAGGCTTCACAATTCTGATTTCTGATTTTTTGTAGCTTAAGTAATTAGCCATTTGTGTTTTATTTTTAGAGATTTTGTTCTTTAGTTTCATGCTCCTCTCTTCAGTTGGGTTTTTATGACAGTACCATACTCTTTTTATTACTATAGGTCTGTAGTATAACAAAATCAGAAATGGTAATGCTTCTCTCATTTCTTTTATTGTTCAGGATTGTTTTAAGTTATCCTGTTTTATGTGTGTTTCCATCTGATGTTTAAGGTATTTTTTTCAGTTTCTGTGAGGAATTATATTGGACTTTTTAAGGGATATTGTGATAAATATGTTAAAATATAAAGCAATGTTAAGTGGTCAACAGCTACCTTGTTTGCTTTTATTTTAAAATACCTAGAGATGTATTTGGCATTTTATATTTAAAAATAGATGGCTAGTGTCCAGGAAGATACCACAGTCAGCAAAGCACTTTCTATGAAAACATAAAGACATGAGTTCAATCACATGTGGTACATATTTGTAATACCAGTAGTGTGGAATCAGATAAATCACATGTGGTACATGCTTGTGTAGTGGGTAGCTGTTCCAGCTTTGACCCGGAAGTACTACCCCTAATGAGGCTTCTGGTAACTGCCACACCTACCTATGAGCTGCCTCTGGGACGGGGCCGAGATGGGAGCCCTTAAGACCCAAGATCTAGATGTGCGGGCGCTCTTGGTTCCTGGTGATCCTGGATGCTGGAAGACAGATCAAGTCAGAGTTCTCCCAAGAACCCTGCTGGACTGCACTTCATCTCTCCTGGATCCTGTAACCTACCCCTTTACTGGCTGTAAGTTGCCCCAAAATAAACCTTTTTAACTATGTGGAGTTGCCTTGATAAATCACCACAATATGCTTGTAATACCAGTAGTATGAAATCAAAGACACACAGTTTGGTGACACTTACTGGCCAGACATTCTACTCTACATGATTGAGATCTAGACATCAGAGAGAGAGAGAGAGATCCTATCTCCAAAACACAAAATATGGCTCCCAAGAAACAACACAGAAAATTAAGGTCTAACCTCTTATGAAGACACACACACACACACACACACACACACACACACACACACACACATACACACACACATACACACACACACACACACACACACACACACACACACACACACACTTAAGAATCCTTCAATTTGAAATATCTCACTCCGCTATCATTAAACAAGTAAAGAAACAAAAAGCTTTCAAATCACAGATCCTTGCATTATCTCCTCCATTTTATAATTATCTATCTTCACTCTTCCTGTGTCTAATGTAAGCTCTTCCATAGTTACTGCAACAGGCGGTAGAAACCTTGATGCACCCAGGATGCCTTTTTGGCTCTTTATGATCATTATTTTTATTCCCAGTTTCTGGAAGTCCAAACTTTCCTGAGTGTGGTAGAGACTATGCCTAAAATGAAAGTTAATTTCCTCTTTTCCCCAACTCAGGCACAGTGCTTTTACAAGTGGCTCCAAAGTTAACAATACTTGTGGCATAACACCACACCTGCAGACTGTCTTTTCTCTATTTAAAAATAAAATTTTGCTGGGTAGGGAAGTGGAGAAGATTGAGGAGGAGTTGAGGATGGGAAAAAATATGACCAAAATATTTTTTATTTAAAGTTTTTTTTTCTATTTTACATACCAACCATACTTCCTCTTCCCTCCCCTCCTCCTGCTCACCCCTCAATTTCCCCCCACTCTACTACCCATCCATTCCTAAGAGCGGGTAAGGCCTCTCATGGAGAGTCAACAAAGTCTGGCATATCAAGTTGAGGCAAGAACAAGCCCTTTCCCTGTAGCAGGAATCTTAAAAGTTCTTATTAATAAAATCAAACCTGCGCCAGGTATTGGGGTGAACTGGAAGATCAGAGAACTGTAATGAATACAGTCTTGTGGGTAGAACGACATGGAGAAGAAAGATTTCAGGGACTGCTTTCTGAGACTGAATCTCATAAGATCATTTCTTGATTCATTCTTCGGCCATGTTCTAAGCCTGTTGTCTTTTAATTGATACCTGAGCCTAAGGGTGAAATGACAGTTGTGTTGATAATCACTCATACTAAATGCTGATTTGCTTAAGGATGAGTGCCTGGCAGGGTCAGTTTTGATGTTCTGATGAGCATTTTTTTGTCCTTTGAATTTTTATGTCACAATGTCCTTATTACATATTTTATTTGTAACTTCAATCTAATGTTTGGTAGTCATGCACTAATTTGTCATTTCTTTTGAGTGCATTTCCATATATTGTTTACTTTTTGTTCAACTAAAAAGAAAATAATGTACCCCAGTTTCTCATTACATGCCATCTGCGGATGTGCCTGAGATGGACACTTTACAGATCAGTTTTACTTTGTTTTGGCAATAATCTGTCATCTTTCTCTCTCTTGCATAGCCTTCTGTTTCCTATCACTCTGCAATCCAAACAGCATATTAATGTAACTCAAACACAGCAGTATGCTTAGAGATGGGCTGAGAAGGTTTTTCATCACCCTCAGGGGAGTGTGCGTTGCTCATTCATAAAAATACACTTTCATGTGTAGAAAAGAGTTTAACATAAAGTGATGTTGGCATGAAGATGCTAAAATTTACTTGAAATTTTATGTATGTGAATCTCTGAAACAGAAGGAACCCAGTGTTGCTTATTGTCACTGTTAATAATATGAGGCTGTCCGGTGTGTGCCACACAATGCAATGGACCTAATACACACAGCTGGAGCAGGCAATCAGACACTTACAAATAACATTGAGCACAGCTAGGGCAAGATCTGGGTGAACTGTAAAAGTGTCCTAATCACTGAATAAGAACTGTGAGTAGTGTGGAAAGGAGAGGGAGGAGTATAATTTTTCAGGATTTCATCCCAGGCAGTCTAAGGTTTACTCTGAAGCCAAAGCTGCTCTCCCAACTCCTGATACTCTGTCCTCAGACTCCCGAGTGCTGGATCACAGTGGTGCACCATCACACCTGTTTGGATTTGTTTTTTGTTGTTCATATTTCTTTTCTTTTCTCTTCTCTTCTTTTCTTTTCTCTCCTCCTCTTCCTCCTCCTCTACCTCTTCCCCCTCTTCCTCCTCCTCTCCCTCCTCCTCCTCCTCTTTCTTCTCCTCCTCCTGCTGCTGCTGCTGTTACTGCTATTGCATGTTTTACTACACATTTGGTTACTATTTGGGGAGGGACGATCAGAAAAGAAAAGTTTAATACATTTACTGATTGAAACCATACAATTTTCCATTTCAATACATTAAGTGTGTGGGAAAGGATATAAAAATTTCCTCAAATAGTGTGGCATTTCATCTGTTATTGGAGGTACTGGTTAGACAGGTTAGGCCACTGATATTAGTTATCACATCCATTAGTAAATGGAATCATGCCAGTTTGTGACCTTGTAGGTGAATAAATGAATAAAATGGATAAAGATAATTTATAAAATAATTGGAAATAAATCATTTTTGCACATGCATAATGTCTAAATGTGATAGCGATGATAAAATACACAAGGTTAAGGCTTATAGCTCAGCAGATTGTCACAGCTTTGCAATGTTATTGGTTGACTTCATCAACAATTGCATATGTTAAAGAAAATTATTTTCTCATGGACATGTATCACGAATCATAAAATAGAATAGTATATACAGCATTTAGTTATAGCAAACAAGAAATTGAATTTCAAAGATAGAACATAGAAAGAAATATTGAACAGAAGTTTGAGTGAATTTTAAAATCACAAAAATTATGTATTTTGTTGATCTTTCACTTTTACTTTCTCTCCTACCTCCCCACCTCTCTCTCAGATACATAAGTACAGAAGTAGCAGAGCAATCCAGGACATGTGTCTATCATGTGCAGAGCCCCTGATCTCTCTCCCTTGTCCTTATATATAAATATTATATGTAATATAATATATATTATATATAATGTGTATTACTGTTATAGGTAAATGAGCCTAATTGGCAGTTTATTTACAAACTAATGACTCCAAATTGCTAAAAAAGCAGAAAAATCAGCAATTCATATATTTTGTTGATTAAGTGCGTCTCACAATACATTTGATGATATGTGCCAAGATTACTGAGCATAGTGATTAAATAAGTATCCTATAAATAAAACAGAAGGTAGAGCTTCCTATATATGCACATGCACACATTTTCTGCACCATGTTAACAACATTCACATATGTAACTGAAAACTAATAAAGTCCTTATGCTTAACATGGGAATAATGATTATATAAACAATGTTGTATTTATCCCATATATAAACTATAGATAATATTTAATACAAGTGTTCAATGGCATTAACATGCCCATGATATAATAATATAATATTAAAAACACACATCGTTGTGTTTGTAAATGTATGTGTGTGACAGAGAGAGAGAGAGAGAGAGAGAGAGAGAGACAGAGACAGAGACAGAGACAGAGACAGAGACAGACAGACAGACAGACAGACAGTGTTTGTAAATGTTTGTGTGTGACAGAGAGAGAGAGAGGGAGAGAGAAACAATATAGAGAGAGGAGAGAGATGGAAAGAAGAGAGAGAGAAAGAAATAAAGAGAAAGATAGACAGAGAGGGAGGGAGATCAGGGGACCTGCACATGATATACACATGTGCTGTATTGCTGTGGTACTTTTTAAATTGTATGTAAATTTGTGTGTGTGTGTGTGTGTGTGTGTGTGTGTGTGTGTGTGTGTGTGTGTGTGTGTTGGGGGTTCTTAATTAGATTATACAAAGAGAAAAATAACTGATGCACGCAGTAGGAAAAAAATCAATATGTGTTGAAAATGGAGGACAGGGAGATGTGGTACTTAAATATTTATGGCGTTTTTTTTTCATTGTCTCTATGACTTTGAACTTTTATTAAACTCAAATGAAACTATAGTATCGTTCTTCAGGCATATTAAAAGTCACCTTGTAGAATCCTTCCTGAGAACATTCCCTATCTTTCTCAATTTACTCTCCATTGAGTTTCAACAAGGACTAGCTGAAGTGACTGCTTAGTGATTGGTGTAAAGTAAGTACATTGCTAGATAGGTGATTAAATAAAGTTAACCACCTCCTCCACAGTCACTTCCTCTGGACCTTTATTCTTTATCAGATGAAATATCGCCTTTCCAACCAGAGATACTGGCAAAATAGAAATGGATCTGAGATGACACATCCTAAGCTCCAGTCCTAGCACTGATCCTTTTTAACTATCACCATTAGACAGTCCCTGAACTTTCCCAGCCTGTTTCATCTGGTGAAAAATGAAGGGGCTGGAAGAGAATGATCCTGGAATTACCCTCCTTTTATGTCGTAACAGTACAGTAGCCCTCCCCCGTTTCCCCTCTCAGTCTTTCAAATTTGAGGAATTCTGGCTCTATGTTTTTCTTAGGTGTGCAGACATAATTCATTATTATGATTTAAAGGTTCCCTGCTGTGCCACAGCTGGCACAGGTGAAAGAAATTAAGCGAGAGTGCAGTATCACTGTAAGACCTCATCACCTACTCTGCTTAATTATAGAAGTCAGAACTTGAAAATGAGATATATGAAGGTAAGCTGAATGCAGATAATAGGTTCAGAGTAATGTAGGATTGATGATGTGTTATTTTGGAATCTTAAGTTTCCAAGTTCTGCAGAAGTCAAGTAAGGTAGCATCATAAATTTGAAAGGGAAAATCAATCCTCCAGTCTCTAGGCCAGTGGGTATGGCATCAAAATTCTGAATTTGATGATTAATTACATAAATAATGAACACCAAGGAAATAAATAACTAAAAGGTAGCATGATCCCTCTGGTTATAATTTATACCTACTCAAATGACTGTAGGAAAGTAATGGATGTTAATTTATACATGATTTGAAAAAACACTCATTATAAAATTACCATATGGCAGGGAGATGTGGGATGCTCTTCTGTCATAAATGAATTGATGAAATAAGGGTCTCTTCTACTGAGATTCTCTCCCTCTCTCATCTTCCTCTTTCCTTCCTTCCTCTCCTCCTCCTTTCTCTCCCTCCTCTTCCTCTCTCATTCTCAATCTTGGTTTCTCAGTACTGGATGTTTGATGCGTGTTTATTATATTACCATGACTGGTAATATTTTCATGGTTATAGATGGTGATTCAGTTCTTGACTTCTAAATGAATGTCCAGTGTTGTGTGAAATAGCCAGAAGGATAGATTGAACTAATCTGATCAAATTTTACAAGAGTATCATCTCAAATTTGACTCAAAGGAAATATAACAAAACAAAAAACCTCCTTAAAGTAGTCTATTCAAATACAGAGTGCTAAGCTACCCAATTTAGCAATATTTATTAAAGAATATCAAGGTGGTGGGACTTCACTGATAGGAAGTGTAGATTTTTCATAAATGGCATTTTGTATATTATTGTTCAGACTTCATGCTAATAGCTTAGCTATGAAAAACTCGTTTAATAAAAAAAAATAATTGAAATAAGTCTAAAAAGGTAGATAGAGTTTCAAAATGAGTTCTCAAAACTGTGGTTAGTAGATCATGTTTGTTTGTATTATCTGGCATGAATAAACCATTCTAACTTTTATAAGTTAATTACATTTTCACCTGAGAATGGAGGTTCTTCTTACTCTTATTTCTTAGATTTATGGTAGCATGGCATTCTGTCATAAATCAACTGATGAAACAGGGTTCTCCTCTGCTGAGCCTCCCTCCCTCTTTGAAACATACTGTTAAGAAAGTTAAGAGAATTCTTAAGTTAAAGATAATTAAAGTATGTAGATGACTCTGTAGACAGAGTAGTTATTCTTGAGAAGTACTGGTTCTGGTGGGCTGTTGCGTACACTCAGGCATACGTGTGCTGGTATCGTTTGCCATCCACACAGAACCCAATGATGTTGTTAGTGTGAATCAGGCTGAAAGTATTTTCTTTTTTCCACTAGACTTCCTGTCACAAGGACCACATATCTGGAGCTATCTTATTATAACATGAAGTAATGTATTAGGTCTATATAAGTAGAAGATATGACATGATTTGGAGATTTTAGGATTTTAGAAAATTAATTTGAAGTTGTGGGTCATAGTAAACCTAAACTAGGAGACCTGTGTTAATACATAGATTAAATAAATAAGAAAATAATAAATAAATAGAAATGTGCTTTAACCATAAATGAAAATATCAACCTGGCACATCATGTAGAAAAATGCTCTCTCTCTCTCTCTCTCTCTCTATATATATATATATATATATACTATATATATATATACTCCAACATACATTCATACAAACAAAACAACACACACAAACACACAAACTGTAAGGTAGTTGGCTTATAAACCATACATGAAAACAAACTATGTGTTCACTCTCTCTTCCTCATTAAGAAAGTAAAAATGTATGCTCTGGTACAGAAGGACTGATGTCCCAGTAGACAGATTTAAGAACAATGAAAGAGCATCCTACATCTGAGGTATCCAGTAAGGAAAGGAACTGATTTCTACAACGATAAGATCTAACAAAGAATCCTGTGTGTGAAGGATTTAGTATCAGCTGAATGAGCTATTAGCTGTTGCTAAATCCTGACAATGAGTATGTTCCATGCTGGTTTTTCCTGGAAACATTGTGCTGTTACTAACTGAAGAACCAGGGAGGAAAAATAAGGTCAAATAAATCTTCAAATGCAAAAAAAAGCTCATATATAGCTCTGGTGAACATCATACCTAAGATGCCTCATTGATGTTCTTGCCACTGACATTCTTTAGTGTCTGGGGTTTTATGGATTCAAAGCAATTATAAAACCCCTTCTTTCATCAGGATTTTAGCTATGATTTATAATTTTAAAAATGAACTAATGCAGTCCAAAATTGAATTGCCTTTGATTTATGTACAATAAGGTTTTATGGAACTTTAAAAAATGCACTAAAAGCACTTTAGTATTTAAATTCTATGACGACTAAAAGGTGCCATGCCTATGTATGTATAATTAGGCAGTGAGGCGTACATAATTCCATAAATAATAAAAAAGAAAAGCTAAACAGAATTAGCCATGAAAAGGCAAAACAAATGTTCTAACAATATGCCCTGGACAATATGCCTTCAAAGGCTAAAGAGCCAAATACTTTATAAGAACAGTAGTCAATATAAACTGTTAGAGAATTAAGAAAATAGTGGACAAAGGATAGACTCACCGCTGTAAAGGAGGCCTGGTGGAAAGTGTACAAAGGAAATTTAACTGGTAATGACACTGCCAATTCACTATCTTTGACTTTATTTGATAGTAAAGAAAGTATTATTACAAGATCATCCAAATTTTTTTATTACTGCAAGTAATCTGATGACCTGAGTGATTCCAAGTCATCTCAGTCACAATGGTGATCAACAAGAAAACAAATGACAGGAAATGCTGGTGAGGATGTGTGTGTGTGTGTGGGGGGGAGACATTTAAACACTACTGAGGGGAATACAAATTGGTGCAACAATATGTAAATTATGGAAAGTCTGACAAAAGCTAATAGTAAGACTACTATATGATCAAACTACACCATTTCTGGGAATCAAAATCCTTTTTTAAAAAGACAATTAGAAACATATTCATTAAGTGGTCTTTTAGACTGAATTTTGTAGTCAAAGAGACTGTAGTTTAAGAGCAGACCCTACTGTCTAGGAGGTGAATGTTTATTGTCTTTGGTCTCTCTTCTTACCTGGAAATGTGAATTCTAATATATACTTTAGAATGTTATTCCTGAGAGTAAGTAACCTAATTTTCTGTGCTTGTGAAAGTTTTTCCTTCTAAAGCAGTGGTCTTCCTTGGTCTCCCAGACAAACCCTCTCCATACTTGTCTTCCTTCTGTGAAATAATCTCAAAACGAATGCAGCTCAACTGTGTGGCTTTTCCATCTGTATTTCACTCTCTCCAGTTTCAGTCACAAATGGCAACCAGGCTCTTTAAACAATAAATAAATACATAATTCTGGAAATCACCACTTCCAAAATTAGGGCTCAGGAGATAGATGGCTTCATTGGCAAATTACTTTCTGTGAAAATATGAGAATGCGAGTTTGGATCACCAGCCGATAATATCTAGATCACAGCTTTTTTTTTCTGTTTCTTAATATTTATCTGTTTCTTAAATACATCTTACTTTATTTAGGAAACTTTACATGGAGTCATGCATAAAAGAATTATAATTTCTTGCATTTCAGAATATTATATACACAAACTTTTCTACTGACAAATTTAAACTTTGGTATTAGTTATTCCATAACTGGTAAAAAGTTACACAAGTGTATAACTATGCAAAAAAATATTCTCTCTCAGAGCACCCAAGAGCTGTTGCTAGAATACAATGAAAAAAATTTAAATCAAGCCTTGTTAGCTCTGTTGCTCAGTGTTTATAAGCAGATACCAGCATCCAAAAATGGGAAATGCCACAGAAATTTAAATGAGTATTCTATTATGATCACATAGTGATGGATTATAATGATTATAAGCATGATGGGTATAATCTGAGAAGTTTTAGGACGCAAAAACTTGGGCTAGGCAAAACACTGTACTGTGGAAGAAGCTTACAAGTATAGCTATAAGCAGAGATCCTTCTCTTCAGTTTCACATACATTTAATCTAAAAATTGTATAAATTTAATGGATAAAATATCTAGGATACTTATATAAAAGTACAAGGCAAGTTCAGGGCAATACATTTATTCTTCATGCATTCCAGTTATTAACAATTGATTAAATGTACTGTAAAGATACAGGGTGTCTCATTACCCTGAGCATATGAAAAAATAGCTGAGCAACCTTGGAGTCTGTAGTAAATAAACAATGTGTACCCATCCTCCCTTGGAAGGGAACTGAAATATGAACTGTAACTTGTCTCTTGAAGCCTCCAATCAAAAGATTTAAATTACCAGAAAAACAAAGGAATGTAGTTCTAATAGTTTCTTAAACCATGTATGGAACCTAGCTGTGAGATAGACTTGAGACAGAAAATACCACTTTTCCCAATGATTCTAGAAGCAGCAAACCATAAAATACAATTTAATTTTGTTCTAAAGATAATAGAAAGTATTACATGTCACCATCAAACATGCACTGCATATTCCTGTCTCTTCAAAGTCTTTTTTATTAGCTGAACTCCCTGAGCTGTTAAATGTAGCACAAAACTTCTGTTAAATTCCCTTGCTTTGCAGCAAAAGAACAAATTCTTTTAATTGGAAGATTGCAGAGGAGGATGTAAAACAGAAGAGCACTTTTAAAAGTTTGGGCAGTTTAGAGGGGAAAATTCTGGATGCTTCAGCAAATTGCCAACCCTGTGAGATTCAGCTTTGTGTATTATTGCTAATGCAATGCTTTTAGTGTACAGTAAATTAGATCTTGAGAACATTATGGACCAAATTCTATCCTTTTTAAAATAGTGTGTAACTCTTAACAGGTTCCAATAGAAGGTTTGCATGGTAACTACAAAGCAGTTTCACCATTATCTCTCCATCTCACCTCTGATATACCATAAAGAAAATGGCATGGGAGAAGGGGCTGTGCCAAAATTTAATAGCAATAATCTCTACAAATGTACATGGTACTTTTTCAGTTAGAAATAATTGTATATTTTATCCCATCTCATCACATATGTGTGCTGCATTAAGTTTAACGGTTTGTATAAAGTATGCAGATATTTCATAAGCAAATGTAACAATATGTCAGAAGAAAAGACTGGCTGGATTTCTGCTTAATAACATATAGCGAGACTAAAATCATGAATTCTATGATGTCCAATTGTTGAGCACACTAATCATAATTTAAGTATGAATAAAATCTACAAACAGTTTTGCAATTACCAAATAAGTTAAATTCACATTTTGTGTTTATGAATCCCCCTATTTTTCTTTTTTTTTTCTTTTTGTTTATTTGCATGTTCCTCTTTCAAGTTTGTCCATCTTAGCTTGGTTTTATTTTCATATTTTTGTTTTATTATCTTGGAAAGTTTTTACTATGGCATAGACTTCCAAAAAAGGAAATTCTGGGTCAGTCCTTTAAGACCTGTTAGGGGTGGTTGAACTTCTGGGAACTAATAACAATTTTGACCTAGCCTCATCATGCAAGCTCAGCTAAACCTTGTGTGTTTCAGCATTAAGTGATGCTCTGAGTTTCTTAAGCCTCAATGAAGATGTACTTATAGTTCTAAAATGGTTATTTTGTTTTAATCTAACTTTTTTTCTACCAGTAGAATACTATGGTGCTCAGTTCCATAGATATAAAGTTAAGGAAAAACAAGGCTACCATACAAAGTGTGAGTTTCTGATCCTCCAATAAATAGATTTTGTTATGTTTTTCTTATATATAACTGAATAAAACACAGTAGAGCCTCACATTTTGGAGGGGAAAATATGATAAGAATAACAAATTAGTTGAATAAGTAAATTGTGTATATATGGCTAGATGATGAGGCCTATGGCAGAAGAAAGGGATGAGGACAATGGTGGGTAGGAAGGTAGATCTGAGTGAAAACTTGATAAAGTATAGGAGGTGGGCAACTGGCATTTAAACATCTGGATAAAATCCCAGTGACTCCCTGTCTCCTTCCCTCAGTGAGCACAGATCCAACATTGCAGGTATATTCCCAATCACAGAAAAAGGTATGCCACAGAGAATGAGCCCATTTCCATGAAAGCATAACTCAAACCATTATCTTTCACTTCTGTTCAATAATGGCCATCATTTAACTCAATTGACTTTCAATTTTTCCTTCTTAATTATTTTAGATTTTGAAGCAGAAGTGTGCTGTGTAGCCCCTGTTGGCTACAGACTCAGTACATAACCCAGGGTGACTTTGAACTCATAGTGTTCCTATTATCTTGGTCTCCTGAGTACTGTGATTGCAAACCACCAAGGTGAATTCCTTCTGAACAGTGCATTTTCTGGATCATCCACACACTTACATCTAGAGTTGTCTCTAGAACCTTGTTCAGTCACATTTTCAACACTATTTTTGCTGTCTAGAGTCATTTGTTAGAGAAAAATAGAAATATAATCAAATATAATGTATCATCAATATATTATTCCACTTTTTTCAATATATTGCTTGGTCACACTTCTGTACATGTAGGATTTTAAGTTTCTGTGAATGTCTTTATAATTTGTATGTATGTATAACTAGGGATAAAAATAATTTTATACCTTTTATAACTAACTGTAAATTAAATATGTTCTTGACATTTGTTCTGCACTTACAGTTATTATTGGCTTAATAATGTGATGTGGAACGTTTGCTTTCAATAGTGTGCTATGAGATTATATATTATATTAATAGCTTTTATTACCACAAAGAGTACATATTCTTTTAGCAACTCAAGCATAAAGTCCACAGAGTGACTTCAGCAATGGAGATACCAATATAGAAGTCATGAAAGTATGCAGAAGACAAAGAGAAAACAATGTGGAGAAAATCATAATTAGGCAAGACATCAAAATAATGTTTATATAGGATATTTGGAACAAAGTTACAGACAATAAAACATTAAAATTAAGTTAGGAAAAGGAAATCAAAACATAATATGGAATTAACTGAAATAAGCAATGACTTTGGATTGAGTGAAAAGAGGAAAATACTAATGAGTTGAAGGAAAGGCAGTTTGGAGCTATGAAGACTTGAAGTATCATCTTATAAATATGGTAATTTAGGAGTGATAAGAAAGCTTTGTGACCTTAGCATGAATTTTGGTGGAAGGAATATAGTAGGGCATATTAATCTAACTTTACTTTGCTAAAGTATGATGGTATTTTCAAACATTAGCTGTTGATTTGCTTAGGCTAAGTACTTGACTATGATCCTTCTGGAAAACTGAGTCACCCATTAATTCTCTACTGGTGATTTTTATTTGAAACAAATGTATGAAGTTTGCTGTCCAGCTGACTATGCATATTGGTGATGCCCAGATCCCAGTGAGAGAATGAAAACAAGGTGGATGGTGTCTGAGTTCACACATACTAAGAAAATGGATTCTGCAGGTATGGAGTGAATAAAAACTGTATAGAGTTTATGGTGAATAGTTAATGATCAGTATATCTGTACCACAGGCTACTTTGAATCAATGAAAAATTCTAGAAAAACAAATATAGTACTTATTCCAAATACAGAAGCATTGGTGAAATTTGATTATTCTTAGGGTTTGGTCAATATGCAAATTGGAGAACTTTCTTGGGCAGGATTCTTGAAAGGCAGCTGGGCTTGCCTCTTTGTTATGCTTTATGCCTGTGTTCCTGGCAGAGCTTTGCTTGCTTTGGCATCTCTGGTCTGGTTCTCAAGCCTCCCCAATCACTTTGCCACCTCTGCCATCAGCTCAGAGGCAGGGAGAAGCTGACTTGCACTCACCTTGCTTGAAGCAGTCGCCCATGTGTTTCAGGCTTAAGTCTTCCTATACACTGGATGACTTGTTGGGACATCTCTGCATGCATTCCCTGTTCATAATAGGAGCTCACTCATTCCATACCCATCCTGCCAACAGTAACTTCTTCAAGACTTACAACAAAAACTCTGTCATCGTTCTCCATGTTATCCCTCCTTTGTTATATGGCATCTATATACAAAATAAGATATAAAATACATGCATACCATCGTCAGTTTGTAGGTGCTGCTTACCCTTTGATGTAAGTACACAGAGGAGAAATAACAAGGGTGTCAACCTCAGTCCTCTTCCTTAAGTCTCCGTTCCAGATCATTAGACAGGAAGCTTGTCATGTTAACTTACATTTGACATAAATCAGTTCTGTTCAGATTTGCTATTGTTATGCCATATCATTTGGTTCTGCAAGCATTTAATTATAAATGAACAAATAACAAAAACTAAAGTGCCATTTAATGTATCACAAAGCATAAAACCTAAAAGGAATTTTGATAGATTTTTCAGCTTTCTTTCTGTTGGTCAATAACATAAGACAAAAACATAGAAAGAAGACATTTATAGTGTTAAATCAATATTTTACCCTGTTGTTTAACAGTCTGCTAGTTCAAATCTTGTGTTCAGCATAGTATATCATATTTTAGTTTAAATGTGTTTTGTTTGATGATGATTTTTCTCACTCAGTGTGAATGATGGAACAACAAAATCTTTTTAGGCAAATATTGGCAAGAAGTGCTCTTGCCTGTATGTCAGCATCACGCTCTATTACTTTGGAGTGTTCTGAACCTTCCCATGTGGATCAATAATGCTGACCTATAGCATCATCTCTCCCTCCACTATGTTCCTTCACTTATGATTCTACTTTAACCACTTTACATTTGTAAATATTTTCTGGTATATCGTAAATGAGACTTTTAAAATGCTACTGTAACAGGATGTCCATTTGTTGACAGTGATCTTGTTTATTGCAATCTTAATTGATAATTCTGAGAAACATGTTGGCTTTACTTCTTTCTGAAAATGATCTACTGTGGGTTTTTTTGTTGTTGTTGTTAAGGTCAATATTTTTCTTCATTATGCTTTCTAGCACTATATATAGAATGCCAATAGGATAATGAGGAAAAGGCGAATAGAGAAACAGATCTTCCCTTTCTCTATGTGACAACCATTGAGACATCAGTCTGAGCAGTGTGTGTGTGTGTGTGTGTGTGTGTGTGTGTGTGTGTGTGTTTGTACAAACATTCTCACACATCATGGCATATTTGTAAATGTAAGGGGACAACGTTCAGGAGTTCCTTCTCTGCATCTACCATGTGGTCTCTGGGATCAAATTTGGGTTATCAGGCTTAGCAGCAAATGCGTTTACCAGCTGAGACATCTCACTGACTCTTGAATGCGTTAATGGAGCTCATAAAAAAAATCTACTTATTTCATAGGTTGACTCATTGAATATGGACTATCAAAAGAATGCATTTAACTTCAAGAAACAATGGTAGTTAACAATTGCCTGGAGAAAATGTGGTACTGATTACTCTTGGTTGCTGTGATGGTCAGGATTAAGTGTCAATTCAACAGAATCTAAAATTATCTGGGAGATGATCTTCAGAAGAGTTCTATACATTAACAGTGAATAAGAACCTTTGCCTGCACAGTTTAAACTATTTCTAATTATTTTTCATCTACTTAAAGGTTTCCTGTTTCTTTTGGCATGAAAAAATTGTCCTGTCTTGATGGTCTATTTGAATAAACAAGATCCTTTTTACATAAGATTGCAAGACAGCAACTTTAAACTTTCTACTTCGAAGTAAAAAAATCCAATAACAAACACTACATTAAAATGAAATGAAACATATAGATAATAAAATCCTGATAGAATAGAATATTCCAAATCAGTTACAGTGAATCATGGCTATGTGAATGTCAATGAAGAAGAATTTCCCAGTCACATGGGGGAATAAAGAAGACAGGCATTATAGTACTATTGTTGCAATTGTGTTTGGTTACTCGTTAGAAGAGTAGTTAACAAGAGGAGCCCTCCATTTCAATCTACTCTTGGATCTGGGCAGTCATTATACACAAATAGCCATTGGAAAAATATTATTGAGATTTGCAATATTAATTTTGTGTTTGTACATGCAGATTGTACTTCATTAGCAAATTTTCTTAAAGAGTAACACACCATTGTGTGTTGCTTGTATGTTAGATTCACATGTTTTTATCCAGTCTTCCAGTTGTCACTGGATCAGTGTCAGTAGATCCTGACTCACCTTGCTAGACTCCTTATAGAAGCAGCAGAAGGGAGAAGTCTGTATGTCACAAAATTACAGTGTGTCCTGCCTGAGAGGGCAATTAGGTTGGGACTACTGTTTGTTAATGAAGAATAAACAAGTTTCTTTTGATACTTGAATACATTGTTTATCTTTCTTCATACCATATCAAAACACACTTTTAGGAAATTTATTTATGGATGGTCCTATTTTTATTGAAAATAATTGTTTTTATAATATATATTCTAATCACAATCTCCCCTCCCTCATCGGCCTCCCAGATCCCTGCACAACTCCCATCCATCCAACTCCATGCCGCCTTTCTCTGTTTAGAAAACAAGTAGGTATACAATAAAGCATACTAAAATTAGTAAAAATGAAACAATAAAAATCATCATACACACACACAAACACAAACAAACAAAACCCATAAAAACAAAAAATCAAAAACTGAAATTCATATAGATGATCTTTTCAAATGATCACTATTTCTAAAATACTATCTTTCCTTATTAGTTTTATGCAAGTAGCAAAACATTCAAGATGACCTTAAATATTGTTACTTAAAATTGTCTTCTAAAACAATCAGGACAGACACATCTTTAGGGCACTAACATTGGGAACAGAAACGTCCTGCCATGTTGTTCCCTGGATCCTTTGTTCCTAACTACACTCAACAAACATGTAGCCTGAAGAAAGAAACCTTAAAAAGAATGCTGTTTCATTCACCCAAGTGTCCCTGAAATTCTGAGGGCTAGAAGGCACCGCTTTCTACCCTCCCTTCTAGATTTTAACATTGGATGAAGTATTTTAAACAGTTCATAATCTGTTTGTGCCTTATCAAGCATTTGCCTATATTAGCATGGCTCCGAAATAGGATTCTTTGTTGCAGCCTTGTTCAATTCTTCTGGAAGCTCCTGAGTAAGTGTATTCCACTGGCTGTTATCCCTCCTGAGCTGCTTTACTGATTTCCTTTATCCTGTGTCCAGAAGCCAGCATTCATTCATTTGTTCCCTAATATTTTGGAGCTCTCTGCTCCAGCAAGAAGTCTTGCCACATTGTCCATGTGAATTTAGTTTTGCGGCGGTATAGAATAAATTACTATAAAGCAAGTGTGTCTTTACAAGTTAGGTCAAAGTTCGCTACAACACGGTGCACTTTATGAGGAGAATCCATTTTCCCATAATAAATGAGCTGAAAGTTTAAAAGTCACTTGTAATAAATTTTGATTTATTGCTTAATTCAGAGTTCCTGCCTTCACATTGCTTTCCTTTTCTACCCCTCTGTGCTACTTTCAAAAAGTAAGCAGTTATGCTAAGAGTACTGGGTCAAGGAGTTAGAGGTGGCACTCTCTTCAAGACATTTATAGGTGCTCTCTAAAGGCATGTGCCAACATATAGTTTAGTACATGAAAAATAAAATTGACATAGGAAAGCCCTGCAGTGAGGAAGCTTCAGACTAGCTAGCATCCTAAACTGAATGTAACTTCCTTTATTCATCAACAAATAGAACACAAAATTGAATGTAGAAAAGCATGTGACCTTTTCTATGATATCTGTGTGAAGGTTGAGCCGTCCAAACTAGTAGAAGTGACATTTCAAATTATATGTGGGTGGGTAAATATTTAAAAATGTAGAATGTTTTGTGAATGACATGTATCTATAGAATTATCTAGACATACTTAAAGTGTACCATGTTTGTTACCTGGAAACTCCTAAAGTAACAAATCAGGAGCCATCTTCTGCTTATTGTATGGGTTTCTGTACTCTGTTTCATTGTGGTTTTCAAATTGTGTATGGACACCTTTGAGCCTTCTTTATTAGAAGTATCATATCCTTTTACTTCATTTTCACTCAGACAATATCAAAGAGACAAAAGTGAGTCTTAGAAATAATATAAGCCATGAAACAATCCTGTCAGTAACTCTGGAAACTTCTATCAGGAATAAATTTGCAACAGCAACTATAATCACATAGTTCGAGTTTCATTCTGAGCAAGGAGCATCATCAAATAAGGGTTTAATATTCAGATTGTTATGGTGATATTAAAAAGCTACATTTTATTAAGTGACATTTCTAAAGCCCTTCTCAGTGATTGTGATTAATTGTGCCCTTTGGATATTTTGGTGCAAGTAAATTAGGGGTGATTGATATAACCTGCTGTACAAAATAACCACAAGAAAAATGCAGTAATTTCTTTTCTTTATGTTAATGAATATTTTGAAACATTTTGAAGATAGCTAATTTATGGTTAAAAGTGTAGACATTTCTCAATTAGGTGAGATGTTAAGTCTCACATTTTAAACCCAAGGAAGCTGCGGCTTCATGCCAGTGACAGCTTGCCATGTGAATTGGCAC
>CABHPP010118982.1:0-10077 GCA_902168425.1 Peromyscus attwateri | reverse complement strand
TCTCTCTCTCTGTCTCTCTCTCTCTCTCTCTCTCTCTCTCTCTCTCTCTCCCTGTCTCTCTCTCTCTCCCTCCCTCCCCTCCTCTCTCTCTGTGTGTCTTTATGCATGTGTGGGTGAATAACCATGTGCATGTATACACAGAAGTCAATGACTGATGTATTTCCTAAATCACTCTAGAAATTTCTCTGGACACAGTCTCTCTGTAGCTAGACTCGCTGACTAGTAGGCAACAGAAATGCTCCTTTTCTTCCTCTGCCCTGCTTCCATGCTAATATTATAGATACCTCACATCTGGCTTTTATGTTGGGGATCCAAACTCACATCATTATGTTTACATAGAAAGAGTTTTATCCACTGAGCCACCCCTAGCTGTCTTAAAAACAAACAAAAATTTACAGTTATTTTTATCCTAATGTGATTTTAACTCATCTGCCTTCAACAGAATATTCACAATGCTTTCATTATGTGCATTAATCTTACATATATCATAACAATTTAAGCTTCAAATGCTAATCTACCATCTGTTTCTTCTAATATTTTAAATTGTCCAATAAATCCATAGGCAAAAAATGTAAGATTTATGATATAAGAGAAGCTCAATGAAATGAAATCAAGGATGATCAAAGTCAGAACACATCATACCATTGACACCTGTGGTAGTCATGGATTGAGGACAAGTTTTGGCTCCTTCAGTCTCTGGTACATCAATTTAATAGAATCATGAACTTAACATTGAGCTACCTGTGCCATATTGCAGGACTTGTAGAAGCTCATGCTTTCCTGTCTGTTTCAGAACCCTATAGACTTGTCATCCCATGTCACCACCCTAGATTGTCACAGATGTGACACAAGTCGATGAAGTACAACAAACCAATTATGCAGTCTCTTCCAGCTGAACAGCCTACTGGCACAGTCAGAAGTTTCATTTTGCACTTCATTACCTAGTGGCTAACTGCAGCCTAAAAGGAACACTAATTAATGTAAACTCATTCTCCCAGCCACAAGAATCTGTTTGCTTATTGGTTATTTTTCTATAAACACAAGAACATAAAGGCCAAGTTCTGCCACTGTATTTTCAAAGCATCTTGTGTTATGGTGCCCTATCAAATCATTCTAAGCTTTTCATCAAATTATCTTAAGATTTACCTTCTTCTTGACATGCTTTCTCAACTGAACATTCAAACAATCACAAAAACCCCTAAAGTTCAAGTGCACAATAACTATAAAATTAAATGATTTATGAATATATTCACATTATCACTTTTGCTACATAAACCTATTAGTGTTAATGTCACAAATCAAACATCTATGATTTCTGGGCCTTCTGTTTTTGGTGTAGATACTAAGTTTCAGATGGGATAGGTAGTTTAAGAGGATAATGAGATGGATTTTGGGGGGCTAAAGAGGTTATTGGAAGATTTATTAAAAACCATAGAGAGACAGATAAAGAAACAACAACATTTCCGGGGCTACAAAAAAATTTCAGGCTCCAGCACCTGAGACAGCTTGTTAGGTCTCTTGAGAGAATTAGAGATCATGTGGTGGAAGAGGGAGTCTCTTCTTATGCTTTTTGAGGATAGAAATGGTTCCTAATGTGAGTCTGCATCAAAGTTGTCTCATACCCAGGAATAAAGAAGGGAACAGGATGCAACAAGCCTTTGATGGAGACTCACTTGCCAGGTGATATGTCATGGCATGACTAAGTTGGCCAATTGGGACTCACAGACAATATCCCAGAAAGATGACTGCCAATGCCTGTGGGGAGGGGGAATCTGTTAGAAATATGTTGGTTTGATCAGGGTCTAGATTCTAAGATTAAGATTTTAAAGTAGGTATAATGTATGTCATCTGGAGTATAATTTAATAGCTAGCAAATTGTCACCTTCCTTTTCTTCTCTACTATTCCTCAGTTTTTAGAATGAGAGTACAAAATTGGACCTTGCGAATTAAAATTGCTGGTCCTGATGATGATATGTGGGAATGACTGTCTACATGCTTTATGTTCTTTCCTCTTTTCAGGAATTCCAAACTAGTTCAGGAAAGGAAGCTTCCTATTGTACTGGAAAAGTGGGAAATGATATTTTTCTATATTATTTTAGAAATGAGTGAGAATATAAAAAATGTACTTCCTTGCCCTTCTTTCTTAATGTTTATCTGCATGAAGAGTACTCTCCTGGAGCACCTCTCTTCTTCCATCACTGGATAGCTCCATGTAGTGAATTTCTAGCTTATGAATTTCATACATACTTTCCTCCTTGATAAGAGGAAACTGAATATCAAATCTTGTGGAGCATACACGAGAATATACACAGTAACTGAGTACCAAAATGCTCAACCACTTAGTGAATAATTACCCTGGTCTTAGAAAGTACTAGAAGGACAAGGCAGAAGCTTTCAAGCTGGGGGTAATCATTGATATTCAGAACACATAAAGAAGAAGACAATACTTTTACAAGAGTGAGGCACAGGAAGTGCTGTGGCCCCAAGGAGAGTGGCCTTGACATCTCTCTGCTGCTCCTAGTCTTTGACCAG
The DNA here is from genome assembly GCA_902168425.1 of Peromyscus attwateri. Lineage (NCBI taxonomy): Eukaryota > Metazoa > Chordata > Mammalia > Rodentia > Cricetidae > Peromyscus > Peromyscus attwateri. Next base: position 7,545 of record CABHPP010118982.1, on the reverse strand, counting down.
CCATTTGTCTTTCATCCTTTAATGTCTTTGGATCTGTTTTTCTCTGTATGGAATGTGTCACCCATAGTCTCATGCCTATCCACTTTGCCTACAAAGTCTTCAAATCCCAGATCAAAATTCAATTTTCTTGAGAAATCCCTTCCATATTACCTCCCACATTTGCACTGACCTTTTTAAAAAATCTACACTAGACTATAACTGTGCAGTTTTATACACATGGTTCACTACAATCTCTGGTCTCCAAACATTTGCAAAATCTATGAGGACTTGAATTAGACTATTTCTTTCTCTCTCACCAATCTACCATCCAAAACTGCTACACAGCAAAGATTTCTTTAAATGTTGTTGTTTAACATACATGCCTTAAAAATCTTTCCTCATATATTTAAACCATAAATTATATGCAATTATCCATGACAGACATTTCCTTCAGAATTTCAGTAGGTTTTTCACCCTCTTTCCTAATTACACTTGAAATTAGTATGGCACATTATTTACTATTCCCTTTAAGTGCTTTATTTCAATACTGTGGTTTATCTGGTACCCAGTATTCCAGCATTTCTGTGTAGAATCTATTTCCTGAATCATGGGCTGTCTTGAACACAGCTTGGTGCAGCATGAGAATGAACCCTGCAGGGTGATACAGATGTGTCTTCTTATGGAATTGTGCTTGACACCAAATAATATTAGCGTGTTTGCAGGATAATATTTAAATTAAATTTTACTCTCAAATGGTTATTTCCCTTTGCAAAGAAAGCCTTTCTATTAAGCACACACTTGAAATGTTCAAATTAAATCTCTTCATGGTAAAGTAATGGCCCAGGGCAGCTTCTTAATAGAAGATAAGAAGGCAAAAGGCATTTTACTCTGTTGAGCATGCTCCAGAGATTCATAAAATTCTCTGCCCTTTCTTTTTACAATGATGCCACAATGAAATTGTTTATCTATTATGAGCTTTAGCTTTTGATTTGGAAAATGGTTTTGAGAATCTAAAACATAATGTTAAAAGGCCAGGGGATTTTTGTGTCACCTCTTTTTCAGTTATTTTTAATAAAAATAATAAAACCTATCTCATTCATTATTTTGAATGTGAAATTATGTAACAATATATGCAATATTGGTTTTTAATTGCTTGTTTGTAGTTAGTATTTCCCTTTACCATGTCTCTGAAATCATTAAAATATGTAGGTGGGAGCCTTTAAATTACAGCTAACATGAAATCATTAGTCAGTAAATACCTTTTTTCCTTTTCTGTATATCGGTTTCATGAAAAAGGATAAGTTATTGCAGGCTGTCTTTTTCACCTCAGTTTTACTTTAATAGTGGCTTTTCTACTTATGTTGTAACGTGTCTGAGATTTGCATCATTCCATTTGCCACACAAGTTTGGTTTAATCTATCTGATCTCTCTGTTTTCTGGAAGTGTTGGATCAATTCCACACACCATGCCTTGCTTGTTTTCACACTGAAACATAAATCCCACAGAAGATCAAGATACATCACATACATCTTTGCAGACAGTCAACATATCAATATGCCTAGAAGCAAAAGATGAATTTCCCCACTGTTTGATCAATAGAGCAATAACTGTGAGTCCTATGGATGAAGATAAAGCTATCCTTTCTGTTTTCATATCTAACCACTTTATTTGACTTGATCTCATCTGCTTTAGAGAATTCTATTGCCTGACTACACACAATGCAAAGAACATATTTCATTCTATTGATTCTCAATTTCCTCATCATTAATTTCATTGACTGAGTATTAAGCTTTCAAATGAGAGCCAAAAAAAGCTCAAATGGTGAAATTCTGTCAGTTTACTAATACAAATCCTCTTCCTTCCTTCCCTTCCTCCCATACGCCCTCATTCCTACTCTCACCTTCTTCCTTTGTTCCTTCTTTCCTCCCTGTCTCTCTCCCCTTCTCCCTTTCTCCCTTCCTCCCTCCTCCTCGTTTTCTCTTCCTTCCTCCATCCCTCCCTTCCCTCCTTCCTTTCTGCTTTTCTCCCTCCTTCTCTTCCTCCCTTATTTACTCAAATTGGAGTAGAGTTCTTACTATTGCAGTTGTTTTTCCATGATAACACTAAAGCAAACACACCTAATACTGAAATCCTCATTTTTGAATAGTGCTGTAGTGGATGACTACCAAGTTACCTTTCAATCTTCAAAAATAATTTAATTGAAATTCATGGATAATATAGTCCATGCCAAAATGATATTTTTTGTAAGATCATTAGTTTAGAACTATGAATTGACTGAGGAAATGTTGAGATGTTTGAATGAAAAAAAAGTGAATCTACCACCAAGAACATCATAATGATGTAGAGGAGAAAATGCTAAATGTTGAAGTTGTAGCATCTTCTTAAAAACACATTTGGGAAAAGAGGATGGAGCTGAGAGGAATCTGCTATCCCTATCTCATAATCACTGGTTTTCATAATGCCTATTTGCATTCTTACTCATGTATGGCCCTGTTGGCTTCTCTGTGCTCAGTTTTCTTACTTGCAAACTAAGCCAAGGTTTTGTATTGAGTAGTAGAATAGTGAGAAAAGCATGTGGTATCTGCTGTGAGTATAGCACTAGAGAATTAGAAGAAATTGTTTTGCTCAGAATTTCATTCAAATGGTGTGGCGACATCTGGATATTCATATTGTAATACTAGTGCTTTGATAAAAACTGATTTGAATACTATATTCTACTTTCTTTTTTAAAATTTCAAGCAAAATATAAATTCAGATATATTTATCTCTCAGACTGTGATCTTTGCCCTGGCTCCCATTACAGAGTAGCCAGTCTATACCTGCTGCATTCACAATTATAAGAAAGAAACAAAGAACCTTATTTGAGAATGCCACCAATAAATTTAGATTGTACTCTTGAAAATATGTATCTGTAAGTGATGTCCAACAGAACATAGTACCCTCAAATAACAATAAGATTCAGATCATGAAAATGAATAAATGGAATATCTGAAAGAAAAAAGTAGAAGAAAAGGGAAAAACATTTATTTTATTCTTCATTAGAATGTTCAGAATAAACACTTACTATATCTCATTAAATAATTGGAAAAAATGAACAAAACATATTCACCTTTGCAGATATGGAAACTGAAATGATAGAGATAGGTTAAATGAATTCTCAGATACTTTCAAGTGGAAAATACTTTGGATTTTGACATGTATTTTGTTTTTAAAATAAGTCAGTGATAACTGGATAGCTGTTAGTAGCTCTGTGATAGAACATGTACTAAATATATGTAGGACTTTGAGTTTAGTCTCTCCAAAAGTTCTCTCCAAAGAGCACTCTCTCCAAAAAAGTCAAAGATCTGCCTAATATTGCTTTTCTTTCTGAATTAAGAGTACTATGTGGTAGCCGGGCGGTGGTGGCGCACGCCTTTAATCCCAGCACTCAGGAGGCAGAGCCAGGCTCTGTGAGTTCGAGGCCAGCCTGGTCTACCAAGTGAGTTCCAGGAAAGGCACAAAGCTACACAGAGAAACCCTGTCTCAAAAAACCAAAAAAAAAAGAGTACTATGTGAAACAATTTGTCAGCTAAGCATTGACCACAACACTACAAGACATAACATGCTTAAATTTAACTATTGGCTTAAATAGTGACACCAAATAAGCTTTACTCAAACCAAGAAGTAAGATCACAGACTCTATATGGCAGAAGTCATGAGTTATGAAATACAATGAGGTGCCTATAGGGAATTAACACACTTAAAACTTTTGAGAGAAAATAAATTTATCTTCATGCATGTCACTTATGAAAAGTAAAAACTCTTTCATAAGACATCTGGCAACAGTTTTTGTGTCTAATTTGATAACCCCTTGATTTTCTTCAAGGAATAATGGCATTTAATATACATTACTAAGTGATTAAAATTGTCTCCATTGATAAAGTTACCTGTATCATTTAAAAGAAATATGGTATGTCTCATTTCTTTTCTCATATGAAGTTTAAGTAGCAACAAAGAAAAAAGAAGAAGAAAGGAAAAAGAAGGACTGATAGGGATGGGATTGAAGCAAAGAGCAGGGAATTCATTATATGCACCTATGCAAATGTCCTAACAAAATCCATTATTTTGTATAATTTTGCTGATAAACAATTAAGTTTTTGTGGAATCCATTTTCATAGATAATTTATCCTTTGCTGTCCCCCCCCCCACTCTCCTCCTGATTTTCCTCCTCCTCGTTTTTGTTAATGGTGTGTGTAAATGTGTTGCATGAGTACCTGGAGCTAGGCTGGTAGTCCACAGTTACTTACACATTCGTGTGCATGATTATCTGAAAAGTGAAATCTCCTTTTGAAAACACTAGTAGCCAAGGAAGAATTAGAATAGTGATGTCAAAACTGAAAGCCATCAATCACTTGAAAACTAAGGAAGTAATTCAAAATCTCTGGGTTTTTTTTGTTTGTTTGTTTGTTTGTTTGTTTTGTTTTTTTTGGATTTTACCCAAACTTTCTATTTATTTTTCTTCATATGATCATTTTCAGATTTTACAACTGATTGGTCTTTGAGGTACTTTCTTCTGATGGTCTTATCTAAATTGTTACAAGGTGCTTAATATCTTTGCACCCTGATGTGAATGCAAAAGAAAAAAATAAAAGAAGAAACAAAGAAAGGGAGGAAAAGGAAAACACTAAAATTCTCTGTGGAGTGATAACTCATAACTATTTTCTTAGTAGTAAAAAAAAAAAAAAATTCTGTCAACTCCATAGGAACTTCACCAGTAGTATGGTTAAAAACTGTTTATTCAGTCTGCAGATTTTATTTTAATGGAAATACATTATTTGCTCATACAACATATCCTGCCTGCATCCTTCCCTCCCTCCATTGCTCCCAGCTCACACACACACACACACACACACACACACACAAACACACACACACACACACCTCCCATGGATTCACTCCTCATTCTCCTTTCAGAAGAGAGCAGGCCCCAAGAAATGATAACCAAAAACAATAAAACAAAGTGCAAAAAGTCCAAGCAAAAGCCCTCACACTGAAGTTGGATAAAGCAACCCAACAGGAAGAAAAGAGCCCCCAAAACAGGGAATAGAGTTAAAGACACTCCCCTCACTGTTAGATGTCCCACAAAAACTCCAAACAACATCTACAGCATATATTCTGAGGACCTAGTGTAGAAAACGGGAGGCCCCATGTTTGCTACTGCAGTCTGTGAACCCATATGAATCCTGCTTTGTTGATTCAATGGTTAATGTTCTCTTGGTGTCCTCCATCTCTTCTGACTCCTAAAAACTCTCCATCCACTCTTCCTTGGCTCCCCAGAACTCCAGGGAAGGGACCTGATAGATAACTCTCTGTATAATGTCTGCCTGTGGGTCTCTACATCCTTTCCCATCTGCTGCTAGAGGAAGACTCCCTGGTAAAGACTAGAAAAGGCACTGATCTATGAGTATAGCAGACAATCATTAGAAATAATTTCATTGATTTTTTTTTTTTAGACTAATCCTGTTTGATTCTACCCTAGGTTGCTAGGCTATACAGTCTCTGGTTATGGGCCATCCTAGCAGTGTAGCGCATGGAGTCCCTCTTGTGGAGTGTGTGTGACTCAAGTTAAATCAGACATACTTGGCCACTCCCAGAAGTTATGAGCCACCATTGCCACAGCATCTCTTGCAGACAGGACAGACTGTAAGTCAATGGTTGTGTGACTGGGTTGGTGTCCACATTTCTCTTTCAGTAGCTTGCAGAGTACCTTCCATCACCAGAGACTAGAACATTTAGAAGAAGGCTCCATGCATGAATGAGCTCAACCTTTCTGTCTTCAAAGAGCTAAGTAGATGTTGTCCCATTTGCATAGAGGAGTCCTCTGTCCTAGCATCAGGCTGGGTTTCTTAGGGATCTCCACAGGACACTCTCTCCAAACAGCCCAGTCAAAACCAACCTGTCCTGCCACTGGGAGGGTTGCCTGGCTATAAGATATGGCCAGTTCAGACTCCATATCCCCCATCACTATGAGTCCTCTCTAGGATCACCTTCATAGACTCCAGGAAGTTTCCACTGCAGTAGGTTTTTACAGTATGGCCCAAATACCACCCAATTCCAGTCACCTCTCTTAGCACTCTCTCCCTTCAACCAACCTCCAACCTGATCTCTACTGCTTCCATCCTCACCTACCCCCAGTGCACCCATAGAATCTATTCTATTTTCCTTTCTCGGGGAAATTTACACTTCTCCCCTAGAGCCCTCCTATTTACCCAATCTCTCTGGGTCTGTGGATTATAGCTTGATTATCATTTACTTAGTAGATGTTATCCACTTATAAGTGAGTACATACCGTATTTTTTTTTCAGGGTTTGGATTATCTTACTCAGGATGATTTTCTTCTGGTTCCATCCATTTGCCTGCAAATTTCATGTTGCTATTTTGTTTTAACAGCTGAGCAGGTACCACATTTTCTTTATCCATTCTCAGTTGTGGGACTTCTAGGCTATTTCTAGTTTCTGACTATTTTGAAAAAAGCAGCAATGAACATACTTAGTTGAGTGTCCCTGTGGCAGAATTGAGCATCCTTTGGGCATATGGCCAAGAGTGGTATAGCTGGGTCTTGAGGTAGATTGATTACCATTTTTTTAAGAAACTGTTATATGGATTTCCAAAGTACCTGTACAAATTTGCACTTCCACCAGCAATGGAGGAGTGTCCCCCTTGATCTGGATTCTCACCAGCATGAGTTGTCACTGTTTTACTGATCGTAACCATCCCAACCAGTTTAAGATGGAATCTCAAAAGTAGATTTGATTTATATTTCCCTGATAACTAAGGATGTTAAATATTTTAAGTGTTTTGCAGATTTGAGAGTCCTTTATTGAGAGTTCTCTGTTTAAATCTGTAACCCAGTTTTTAATTGGATTAGTTGGTCCTTTGATACCTAGTCCCTGAGTTCTTTATATATATTGGATATTAGTCCTTTGTCAGATGTGGAGTTGGTAAAAATATTTGCCCATTCTGTAGGCTGCCATTTTGTTCAATTAAGAGTGTCCTTTGAGTTATAGAAGATTTTCAGTTTTATGAGGTCCCATTTATTAATTGTTGAGATTAATGCATATGCTATTAGGGTTTTCTTTGGAAAGTTTTCTCCTGTGCCAAAGCATTCAAAGCTATTCCTCACTTTTTCTTCTATCAGGCTCAGTGCATCTGATTTTATTTTCAGGTCTTTGATCCACTTGGACTGGATTTTTATAAAGGGTATCAGATATAGATCTATTTGCATTCTTCTACGTGCAGACACTCAGTTAGACCAGGACCACTGTTGAAGATGCTGTCTTTTTTCCAGTGTGTATTTATGGATTTTTTTAAAATCAAAAACCAGAGGTCCATAGGTGTGGGGTTTTATGTCAGGGTCTTCAATTTGATTCCATTAATGAATGTGTCTGTTTTATGTCAATATATTACAACTTTTCTTACTATACCTCTCTAGTACAACTTGATGTCAGGGATAGTAATACCTGCAGCTGTGCTTTTATTGTTCAGGATGGTTATAGATATCCTGGTTTGTTTGTTTGTTTGTTTTTT